>VDFB02161225.1:24926-61522 GCA_007258455.2 Sequoia sempervirens | reverse complement strand
TTGGTAGACATGTATGGAAAATGTGGTAGCATAGAAAAGGCAGTGAGCTGCTTGAAAAAATTCCTCAAAGAAATTGGGTCTCATGGTGTTGGACATCACCATGAGACCACATTTCTTTGAGACATTTTTTCAAACAACGCATTGCCTTGTCTATTTTATTGCTTACTATTATTCTTTCATATATTTATTCCAAACATCCATAGCATTGACAAGGCAATGAACTATTTGAAAAAATTCCTCAATAAAAAGTGGTCTCATGGAATGCCATGACAAGAAAATGCATTTGGCATATTCTCCTAGTTATTACTTATGCTATGTGAAGTAATTACATCACTACTTATGTTGACTTTCTAAACAACTATATTGTAATTAAATTTTTTTCATCTATCAACATCTAGTTATTGGTTATGCAATGTGAAGTAATGCTATGGGTTTGAAAGATGTGTGATGCAATGTAATCAACAATATGAATATAAACTACACAAATCTATTAAGTACAATTCATTAGTTCAACTCTTTATTCTATTACCTGCACGTGAAAGTTTATCCAACTCCACTGGAACTGGGAGGTGTTCCCACGAAACCTCCAATATTAGCCTATTCAACATCCAAAATTAGATATTAGAATATCATTCATATAACAATGATGTTCGCATGTAATAAATTCATAATTATTTACTAGTTACATACCTCAGTGATAGATGTAGTGGAGTAATAAACAGGTGGGGGGCCTGTGTATCCAGTATCAACACTGTGACCCTGAAATTTTATTACAATCATAAAACTAAATTAGTTAATCTTAGATTTCAAAAATGAAATTTAATAAATTAAATTCAATGAACATGCTAACATTTACTTGAGTATCAATGTCGAAAGCCTAATTCAAAATGTCAGTTGACATCACCACCCCCATGACTGTAAACGTATCCTATGCACCATCCTCCTAAGTGTCTGTTGTGTCATATCTACAAGTTGACCCACAAACCTAACAAGAATGGGGTAGAATCCTACCCCTAAAAGACTCCCCTAGATGGCACTGTACTATGGGACTAGCATGTTGGATGATACTCTAGGTCAAAGAGTTGATAGACTACAAAGTGTCCACCTCAACACTCTCCTTTATGACGAAAGGGATAATGATGTGCTCACAAGTCGGCCTAGCGAGAGATCATCTCCCTTGCCACTGAGGATCCAATCATGCACCAAGCTATCCTATTCCAACCCCCCACCTATCCCCTAAAAGTCCCTCATATCAAAGTAGTTGGGGATTTTGTTGAGGATGAACTCACAGTAGAGTTTCCTCAAGAAATATTGGGGGACTTTGTAATTGTTGCATGGTGGATAGTCAAAAACCATGTACCACCTATCCCAAAAATTGTTCCTAATCCCTTGGTTGTGGCACCAATGGATAGGAAACCTCTTGGCATTAAGTTCAAGAATTTTTATTTGTCTATGGGTCAGTGAATAGTGAGCACAAATCATATTTTGTAATTTTTTCATCTTTTACTTCTTTATATGATAATTTATGTGCATAAAAATTCCTAGACATTTGCCTCCTATATGCCCAACCACTTAATTTTTTGTTGATTGCATCTATATGTTTTAACATTTCTTGAAGTGAACTCGCAATTTTTCTTCTTTTCATAGTTGAACTTACTAGATCGCTCAACCTCGTGATTAACTCCTCAATCTGTTTTTTATTATTTTCAAATACCCCCATTAAATTTTGCTAAGTGCCAAGAGGATGTTGAGGAATTTGTGGAGGAGATTTTTGTTGTGGTTGTTGAGGATTTTTTTTGGGTGCTTGTTACTCTGGTTGTCCAATATTTTGAGGAGGGTTTTTAGGTTCATTAACATCTCCTACAAATTAAACAAATGAATTTCAAAAACAACCTAAAATTACCTATTTAACAACAAATTCAAAAAAAAAAAACAATGCTTACTTGTTTGACCTCCCCATCAACGAGGCGATATCCTGGCAATGAAATTGCAACAAATCGATGAAGAAATTGCAAGTTAAGCTCCTTCCAAATGTGAGCATGCAAATGTAGGGTTTCTTGACCACAGGTAGAAAAAACCAAAGTGAGAATAAAATGAATTTATTTTCTTTTTCTTTTTTTAATGAGCTATAATGCACTCGCATTATAATTTTCTCTCATTATAATGTAAGCACGTTTTAGGATCGATGTGACCAGTCCTTTGGCTCAGTCACACCAATCCATAACGCAAGCATGTTACAACACACTCGCATTAGAGCCGATCAAATAATTTTTGAACTTTTGGCCACTTTTTGGCCCCCCATCATTTTGCTCCCACCCCACTAGTACAAAAGAAGAGAGAAACTATTTGAGGCACAATTTTAGCTATTATTATTCAAGTAAAATTTCCTTGATTTTGCATATTAGTGGATGATGGAGTTAAAAACATTGACGGAATTTGAGTTGAGAATTTGAGAGACTATAGATACAAGTTTCAATGGAAAATCAATGCATGAGGAATATTCCCTTTCAATGGGATGGTTATCGCTGAAATCTATTTGGATCGTTAAAGAGAATATATATGAGGCTTGCTTCGAGAGGGATTAATATGAGCCCACAAGACTAAGGCATGACTTCTCTCAAGCCATGTATTAGTTTGTGTGATACCTACTTAACATGCATGAAATGCTCCAATATATATATCTAAAGCATTCATGCATTGCTATTGTACTCCTTGCATGCTTTTTGAACCTCTATGTATATGATAATCCTAAATGGAATGTAGTTCCCGAACAAGTGCAGGGCATGATTTAAGCAGTAAGTTTCACCAATTGACAAATAATTAATCTTGCAAATGTTGACACTTAAAATTGTCCTGAATGTTATCACACAATTGAGCTCGATCACTAATACCATTTTCAACTATTTAATTAAATAATTTCAAATTGTTTAATTAAATTCACCCTTTCTTCTATTAATTAATTATATCAAATTTGTTTAATTAATTCACATCTTTTTATACATATTGCTACAAAGTATGTACCCATATTGCTACAGCTGGAAATAGTTCAATACTAAATTTGGGTGCCTCTCTAAAATGCTATATGTTGGAACATTATGAAAATCTATGCATTTTCACTTAGACCCAATTGATTCTCCTTCCGCCTACCTAGAATGAGTGTTCTTGTTACTCACTTTCTACGTCTTGGCTTGTTTGTACTAGTTTTTAAAATTAATAAATGGGGGCTACCCCTCATGGTAGCAATTTGTCAAAAGAAATCTCATATTTTTATGCTAATTTCACCCTGTTTGATTAAATAATACAAATTATTTAATTAAATCCTTAAGTCTTCTCATTTAATTAAATAGTCATAATTATTTGATTAAATTTCATAATTTTCTTTCATCCTACACAATTAAATAATCTTAATTATTTAATTGGACAATTCCTCCAATTTCCTCCACTTGCAAAAGGAATATTCTCTCAATTTGAATTCAAATATTTACAACCAAAAGGGAACATCTCTCAACCAACCTCCAACATATTTCCTTAAATCATGGGATTTGCACATTCCTTTTGAATGTGAACCCTTGATTAAAATTGTTGATCCATACCAACAATTAATCTCATGCATTGATGAGAATCCTTGATCCATATCTCCCCTTTTAATTTGATCAATCGATTTCAATTTGATCTTGTCCATTGATTGATCTTGACCATTGATTCACTCATTTTTCCTATAAATAGCCTTCAATTCCTAAGCAATTCATCCACTTTCCATTAGAGCACCTATACTATACTCATTTTTTAGAACATTCATATTGATCATTTGAATCCTTTGCATTCATCTTAGCTTAATCTTGCATCCTTTTAGCTTCATTGTTCATCATTTCATCATTAGGGGCATCAACTTCAAGCTTGTTCACATCAAAGGGATCAGGAAAGAGAAACCATTCTGCATAAATGTTCTACCAATCCCCCAATGGGATGAAGTTTAGTGTGCATAGTTAGATTGCTTTGTTTGATTTGAATTCATTTTCATGTTTCATTGTTTCTAACTTACATTTCAAGAATTCCATTGGGAATATGGCTTGATTTGGTTAAATATTGAGTTCCATTGTTTAATTCAATCATTTTTAGTCCAATTCATGATCATGTTCACATTTTGGCATTAGAGGGAGGGTTTTACTAATCAGATTTCACAAATTTTGCTTGAGAATTCTATTTTGCAAATTTCAGATGATAGCAACGTTGTTGCTCTCAACCAGATCAACTATATTGTTGCATTGCAACACATTTTCTTTTCTACTAAAGCAACTCCTTTTATTATTGTGACACCTTTGTTGCATTTTGATGCATTTTCTTTTCTACTGCATTGATGCCTTTGATTATTGTGATGCCTTTGATTATTACGACAAGTTTATTTGCATTACGACACATTTCACTAACTCATTTGATTGCAAAATATGATGAAAATTTATGACAAAAGATGTACAATTAGATGAATCTTCGGGTACATGTGTTCTTAATGTGTACTTTTCATTTTTTTTAAAAAATTGTGCCTGATTTTTGTCACAATTTCGACAAACAGTGATTTTCATTGCAATTTCGATGAATAGTGATTTTTGTCGAAATTTCGACGATCAGGGATTTTTGTCACTTTTTCAACAATTTATCTATACTTTCGACAATTATGGGATTTTGGATGATATATTTGAGTGTGACTTTAAGTCCTTCAAATTATTTTGTTCATCGCCCAATGGTACAGGCTACGATTGAATAAAAATGATCCTGAGAGAATTGTTATTGAATATGATAATGGATTTACCATGGTTAATACAATGTCGATCGAGCGAGCTAGAAATGAGCCCTATGTTCTTCCAATCCAATGGGAGCAGGTATTTTACTCAAAGGTTCCAAGTAAACTAGGTTGGTCATTTGTTGTTAGACATGATCCAAGAGGAAGGCCGGTAAAGTATAATGTGGTGGAAGAAGAAGATACCTAAGAACTAGAAGATGATGTAAATGATGGTCGGGATCAACAATTAATTGATGATGTGCCTGATGAAGATGTCAAAGAAGAGGAACAACTAGATCATGATGATGTAGGAGTTAATTTTCATGAAGATGATATTTGTGTGGATGATGACATTATTGAAACTAATATCAATGACGATGATGATGATATGACCAATCCTTACAATGTCGAATTTGGATCGGATGATATAGACAAAGAGTTGGATGAAGAAGAAGATCAATGACATTGAAATGTATGAATTATGCGATTATATTATTTATTTGATATTGATTTATTGATAGAATTTATTTGACTTATATGGTTACATAATTAATTCATGATGTTTTTAATTTTTATGCCATTACATAATTAATTCATGATGTACTTTTTAATGTTGTTAATTCATGATGTTACAACTATTTTCTATAAGTTATTATTAGATATACACATTGGATTCCTTTTATTTTTTTATATTTGAAGATACATAACTAATTACAAGGATAATATAAAGAAGATATATCTATATATGTATCATTTGTGAGTTTCTAAAATATTTTACTTCCATGTCAACCACTTTCTTTACTTCAATTGAGAAACATAATACCTCTATAATCTTGCATTTATCAAGTGTCAATAAAATAAAATTCAAGTACCTAGCTATCAATTTTCTCTTGATTCATCTAGTAATAATATACTATCCAACTAATACTCATCTAATGATATCATCTTGCATTGATTTGTGTTACTTGACCATCACATAATTGAACCGGGTACCACTTTAGAAATACCACATACATAGTATTCTCTTTCTACAAACCCCCCATTGTATTCATAAGGGTTTTATTGTAGGTCCCATCAAATACTATGCCCTAATCATGTAACAAGTAGATAAGTCATCTTTACTAAGGTCAAACAAGGTTGTTTTATCACAAAATACAATAGTTTTTAGTTTTAAGTGTTAGATTTTTGTTTTGATTATAAGGTTTATCTTGTAGGTTTAAGGTATGAATTTAAGGTTCTTACAATGACTTTTCAACCAATGGTATTATTCTATCCTATCTCTACCATTCTAGTTCTAAAATAAAACATACAAATCAAACTTAACTAGCAATCACACCTTAGTGTGCAATGGGTACGCCGAAAAAGTGTGGAATTTCAATTAGGATAAATTTTGGTCTATTTTTTGCATACATTTATGTAGTACATGAGGTCAATTGGTAGGAAATTTAGCAAATGATGTTGTTTGTGCAACAAAGGTCTCAATGGAGAAATCATAGCTTCAAATAAACTATGCATCCACTTACAGGGATCCAAACATGATTGAAATAAAACCTCTGAATTAGGAAGATGATCAAGCTCCATTACCAACAGGCTCATGTTATGCTTGCAATAAGGAGAGAGGGAGAGAGATATGGAGAGGTAGTGATAGAAAGAGGGAGAGATAGAGTGGGGAAGAGTGAGAGATAGAGGGGTAAGGAGATAGAGATAGAGAGGAAGATAGAGATAGAGATGGAGATGTAGAAGGAGAGGGATATGGAGAGGAGGAGAGGAGAGAAGGATAGGGAGAGATAAAGAGAGAGAGGAGAGAGGGATAGATAGAGATGGAAGAGATAAATATATAAAGAGGGATAGAGATCAGGGAGATAGATGGATGGATAGAGAGAGGGAGACATGTATAGATATAAAGGGGGAGAGAGGAAAATAGAAGTAGAGATGAAGATAGAGTGAGAAAGGAAGAGGGAGTCAAATAGATAGAGAGATATAAGCAAAGGGATAGATAAATATAGAGAGAGATAGGGATAAAAATAGGGAGAGATAGTGAGGACAAGATAGAGAGAGATAGAGGGAGATGGAGATGAAGAGATAAAGAGATATAGATGGTGAGATAGAGTGATAGAGAGATAGAGATACAAAGAGATACAAAGAGAGGAGAGGGAGAGAGAGAGAGAGAAAGAGATAGACAAACAAAAAGAATTAGATATAAGTATATAGAGATGGAGAGAGGGAGAGAGAAATAATGAGAGATTGAGAAAGGGAGAAATGAGTACATGGAGATAGAGATAGATGGGGAGAGAAAGAGATATATGGGAAGAGAAAGAGAGATGGAGATATATGATAAGAGAAAGGAAGAGAGGTGTAGATAGAGAGATGGATGGGGGGGATAGGGAGGGAGAGATAAAGAGGTGGAGATAGAGAGGGGAAGGAGAGATAAGACCTTACTATCTCTACCTTTCTTTGTCCCTCTTTATTCCTCTATATCTCTACATATCTCTCTCTATACCTATCTCTCTATATATATATCTCTCTATATCTTTGTCTCCATCTTTATCTCTATTTCTATTTCTATTTATCTCTATCTCTATCTCTATCTCTATCTCTATCTCTATCTTTGTTTCTCTCTCTTCTCTTTTTTTTTCTCTATATCCCTCTTTTTATCCCTTTATTTATATCTTTTCTCCTCCTTTGTCTCATTTTTCCTCTCTCTTGCTCTCTTTCTCTTTTTTCTCTCTCCACCTATCTATATCTTATCTCTATCTCCCTCTCCCTTTTCTCTTCTTTTCTCTTTCTCTCTTTCTCTCTCCATATATATCTTTGTCTCCTTAAGTTTGCAATGGGTACATTGAAGAGGGCTTTTCCTTTGTATCTCTTATCTCTCTCTCTCTCTCTATCTATCTATCTATATATATATATATATATATATATATATCTAAGTTCATCTCTTTCTATCTTTCTCTATCTTTTTAGTTTCTCTCTTTGTATTAGCTAATAGGCTACATATATTGTGAGATTTGAGCTTGAAACAAATCTCATGCCTGGAAACCACTATTGTGTCATTGGAAAACAAGTTTCAACTATTTAATGGTAAACCAGTTGTAGTGTAATGGTAAAATCCTCTAAAATATCAGGTAAAATCCTATATATACTACTATATTATAATAAATATAGTTATATTATATATAATTATATCTAATATTACTATTATATTAATTATATTTTGTATTATATAAAAATATACTTATTATTAATTATTAATTATAATAATTTTATGTGTATTTAATAATTTTGTTAAAGAATATAATATATAATTATAATAAGTAGAATAATTATATTATTTATTATGTAAAATATAGCTAATATATACTTAGCTATGTAGAATATTTAAAACTAAATGGCGCCATAACTTTCATTTTAATTAACATACTCTAAAACCTTCGTCAAAACCTTATTTTCAGGTTGTAGCTCATCAAATTGGAGAAGTGAAAGGTCAATACTAGTGATTAGGAAGAGTTTGGAGGAGCAAAAACCCTGCATATCAATATGCGCGCGTAGGAGCACACATAGCTTAGTGCAATAGGGCGGGAGGAAAGCCAAAGTGACAAGGTTGAGGGCACTTAGGGAAAATCGACGACCAAGGGACAATGAGTACTGTAAGTGATTTGTCTTCTCGCACATCAAAGCCTGCACATGGATTCCTCATTCCACTTTGAACGCTCTCCAACATTAAATAAGTTGTCTTAGTTCCAAAAATATGCCATGAAGTACAAAAATAATAAAATTGGATCCTTTTTTTTATCACACCTCCCCATTTAGGAAGCTTTTAGCCTCAAAAGCTTTGAGACTCAATGGATGAGGGTGGAAGAACCCCTCAACTGATGACACATATGCCACCTTGTCTTGCACCACAATACAAGCACAAGCAAAAATTTGGTACACCTTTGTTTTCAATTGTTTGTCTGATGAGAAAGTCTGTCACTTGAACATGGATAAACTTGATTGGCATTGGCTACTTTGTGCCATTCTTGATGATCTAATATATGTTAACCCTCCTATAAAATACTAATTTCTTGTCATAAAAGTATGGACTGGCCAAGAAGACTACATGCATCTAATGGACTTGCAACAAACATTGTTTCATCAACAAAGATAGTTATGAAGTCAATAATCTTGACTTGCATTTCTTAAGATTCTAAGAACTAGCATATCAATGCCTTATTTGACCCAACCCAAATTATAAGATTTTTGGTTTTGAACTATTTTAAGGCCTAATTTATACACCAAATCTTGTGCAACAAGCTTGCTTGAGGGCATGAATAAAAAAGAGCATCAACCTTAACACCATTGGCATGCATCTTAATGCTAAATTATGCTTTTTTCTGGCCAACATACCTGCTTTTTTCGCAGTGCAAGAAAACTTAGAATCCTTATTAGAATCACCTTCAATCTCTTTACCCTTTTTAATCACTACTTTATCTTCATTGATTGAGGGCATAGAATTCTTCTTTCCTATTTTGCGTTACTTGTTAGTGTTCTTTTAAAAATGTTATTTCCAACATAAGACTCTATAGAACCATCCTTACCATGATGATTACAATGAAGTTCAAATTTCATCTTGATGCTTGTAGAATTTACCGTTTTGTTCTAGCTTTAGTTCCCTTATTTGTAGGAGAGGATGGAGGACTATCTGCCTCAAGGTAGTGAGCATTGAGAAAAGTACACACTTCATCTATATCCAATAGTTTGTAAAGCAATACAAGTTAATAAAGACCTCCTTCAAATGATCAAGTTTGTTAGCATCAATTTCTCCTTCAAATGGGTGAATCTCAATCTTAGTCTTTGCGTTGAACAATGGCCTACTTGGAAGGATCTTTACACTTTTTGAAGACTATCCTTCATTGGAATTATTCATATCCTAGCCTTTTTCCAACCTTTCTATAAGAGCTTCTGTCAAGATCTTCATGGCATCAATGGATTGAGATAGGCTTGTCATGTTAGCCTCCATCTTATGGAATCTTACTTAGCATCAAATTCTTCCTCGCTATGCTTCTCCACACTCATCTACACTTATGGGTTCAAAGGTAATATTTTCTTTCTACTTCACCTCTTTGTGGGGATGAACCTACAAATTACTCACAATACAACTCCCAAAAGGAATGAACTTGCTCGGATACCACTTGTTCTGTAAACCAGAAGGATATTCCTCTACTAGCTCATCAACAATAGATTTCAATTCTTACTCTTAGTCTAAGAGAGCACACATCTAATGAAAGAAAACAACTTCTTTTTGAAGACATTTTTACCCTAGAGAAACTCCTTGTGGGGAAAAACTCCAGCAAATACAAGCATACATCCAATTAGTGTTTCAAAATGGCATTAGAATGGAAGAATTTCCCTTAGGCTTAATGGAAAAAGCCTTAAAACAACTAATACAACTCCCAATTATCTTCAGTAGCACTCACAATCACTTCCCCTACTGTTGCTTATACAATGACAATCTCTAATAACAAAGGATTCCTTACAAGAACTACTTTCACTTCCATCTAAGATGATAGAAGTAGAGGCAAGAACTTGCTAGAGTACATCCCCAAGGGTGTATAAATAACATTACAAATGTCTGGAAGCTGAAGAGAGTTAGATATGGTGCTTGAAAGAATAAAAATGAGATATTCGAAATGTCACTAGACTTCACAAATGAGTGTAATGAATTTGTTGCTTCCAACAGAGAGGGAATTTTGTGCTCACTATGGTTGAGGCAAACTTTCCACAGTATATGATGAATTTTTTGCAGTGATTATTTTTTGTTGGTTGCTGAAACCACTGATTTTGTCAAAATAGGAAAAATACTCAGTTTTTGAATATTTTCTTACACACTAAACACAACAAATGGATGACCCATTCCACCTTGAGCATTTTCCAACATTAAATAAATTGTTCTAGTTCCAAAAACATTCCATTAACTACAAAAACTAGATCCTTTTTGGATTAGTTAGTGTACATGGAGTACATACACATCCTTAGTGCTTGCACACTTTTACATTAGATAATGTCATGGTGTTCATATGTGGTAGCATACAACACAACTATTAATGCCAAGATATAATATTATGTTCTCTACTTATGTGGTGTTTATGTTAATACATACATCTACATCTAAATTATTCTCTTTGATCTTTTGTACTATGTCATAGTATTCTTCTTTCTATTCATTCACCATTCATTTTACCATTTAATTAGTTTATTGTCATAATACTGTGATTTTCTTCTGCTTCTAACAAGTCTAAATGTTAGCAATTTAGAGTGTTGTACCCTGGACTTGAGATTTCAACCAGGTATTACTTGATAAAATATTTAGAATATAATTTCGTTTGTTGGCATTTAGATAATTGGGAAACTTTCAATTCTTGATGATACACAAATTCTTGGATCATATTTATGAAGTAATTTTCCTATTTGGACTGTTTATACCCATTATTTGCAACATGATGTTTGGCATATGTATCATTATTCTGCTTTCAATTTTTTGATTTATTGTTCGAACTAGGTATTCTAGATGCACTGCATTGAAAAGAGATTAGAAAACATTTTCCATGAAATGTTCTTGACCCTTGCAAGACACAAATGAGGTTTCAAACAACCAAGGGCATAAATTGGAATGGATTGTGCTAGGCATGAAATCATGAAATCTATCTTGATCAATTTACAAGGATTTTGGAGATTCAAATGTAAAATAGCTTTCTTTATTGCACCCTTTATATTTGTGAGCACACAAGTTCGTAACTTATGATAGATGTGTAGCTTCATTATATAGATGCCATCAAAATCCCAAAAATGACACCTCTTTGCAATAATCTGGAAGAATTTTTAGGTGTTTAATCTCTTCTATGTTTAAAGCCTTTTATTCATCTATCTAATTTTAGTTTCAAAAGAATCACCTTCTTATTATCTAAACTTGAAACTATCTATAATAAATCAGTGCTTTGCACAGATAGCAACAAACCTCTCCTACTTTACAAAAATTTGCACTCTGGCATTGAAACATATACCTTGTGATTATTTGTAAGCTTCCTTTCATCACATAGTTATCATATACAGTTCTTTAGGAGATAGAGCACACATACCTATTTCTCTACTAGGTCCATGATCTCTTGTAGATGATCTTTGTCACCTTATAGTTATGCTCACCCATGTCTTCATGGACCATGAAAAACCTCAAGGAATTTTTGGTAACTATCTCTCTCATTCGATGGAGTGCAGGTACCACCAAATAGGTATTTATCATATTTGTCTTCCTTGAGCGAGGGAATTTCAGGAAGAGAAGAGGAAAGTGAGACATGTAGTAGGTATAAAAGAGGGAGATCAACTAGAGGAAAAAATATTAGAAGAAAATTTTGTAAATGCATGGAATTTTTTTCTTGCTAAAGGGGGGCCATGTTCTTATGATGATGAGAGCATATGTGATATCAAGGTTCCCTTGAGGTACAAACATCTATGGAAACAATGGGTACCCAAGGAACTTCCTCCAATAAACATTGATTTTTGTGTCAACAAGAGGATATATTACATAGCACCATCATCATTACATGGTTTGGGCCTATTTTGCATGGACGGCAGGTCTATTATCGCAAAGATTGGATGCAGCTAATTCTATATACACAAAGTATTTGTAGGTATGCATTGTAAGTAAATTATATACAGCTAAAAGATAAGGATCAAAATAAAGGAGTAGTTATGTACATTGACGGAAGGCCAAAAGCATCAAGGAATATTGCAATTTTATAAATAGTACACAACCTAGGTCAACAAATAAGCAACCCAATTGTATATTCGAGGCACGTGATGGAAACTGTGTATTCCTATGTGTGATAAAATCAATAACTATAGGGGAAGAGTTGCTAATCAATTACAATTTGAATCGCATAGATACAAACATAGTTACTTTGGGGGTGGTACATACTATATACCATTTTACCCAACCTCTAATTAATGACTCCAATATACCATTTTATTATTATGTTTTTTTTTTTAAGTCTATTGGTTTCATTTCGGTAATGTTTTTATATTTAATTTTTGTCACAATGGGACATTGATCGTATGGGGAAGGCTCTGGCCCATAGCACAGATTGTGATGCATCTCCAGGCACTTCTACCTAATAGGTTTACCTCATTGTAATTGTACAAATTAGATATGAGAAAAAAAAATTGTTATTATGTTTTTTTCATAAGTTTATTGGGTTAATTTTGATAATGTTTTTAATATTCTTGTCGCAGTTGGTTGATCAGGGAAAGGCACCAACAATAGAGGAGAGCATCCATAGGGAGGTGCAGTCACTATTATGTGATGATGACATCACATATTCCACAAACCCTTTGGATATGATAAGGAAGACCCAAAAAGAATGCATTGAAGAAATCCTTCAGTTGTTATTCATAGTGCCTCAAACAGATGAGATAAGAGAAAGGGTTAAAATATTGACTGGGAGAGCATAGAACTTGCAAGTAAGTTGTCATGAGATCTTTAAAAATAACATAATTTCATTCATGGTTTTATATTTTGTATGCTTTTATTTCATGAACTAAAATGTGTTGTTTTTATAGGATTTTTTGTGTCCTCATGATGTTGATGGCTATGATCAGGGTACTGCAGGTGCTGCCTGGGGAGTAGGAGTTGGTACAAGTGTTGATCTTGATCCTCTTGCACATAAATCACATCATCCAACCCCATCATTTGTGCCTATATTGTCGAATGAAATTTTGGCAACACATAGCATGCAGACATCGGGTAGTGTACCCTCTAGCAGTGAACACATGCCACAACATGCGTCAGGACATGTACCTGGGGATGCAAAGGCCACTAGTACTAGTGAGGTTTTAGCAGCATTTCCTAGATCTTCTTGTATTACTAGTATGGGAACATTGTCGGTGACATTTGTGGTGACTGAGGATTTCGTTCCCATAAAGTTAGAGAAGGTCCCAAGTACTTTAAAATGTTTTAATTATTATTAATATATAATCCAATTGAAATTTGCTTATTGATCACTCTTTTTAGAATAATGATCTCATGATATTTTTGCAGGAAATGATGTTTTTTATAAATATCTAAATGATATTACATTGGAGATCTTCGGGCCCACCATACATACATGGTGGAATGCCCAAAAACAAGATTTAAAAGATGAGCTCATTAATCATTTAGTTGTGTTATTTGGTAATAACACATTCAACCGAACCAAGGTCCTTAAGAAAGTTGGTACCTATCTAAAGTATGTGAGGGACCAATATAGGTCACATTTAGAGAAGAACAAAAAGTACGAGCATCCCCCCATGATTCTGTAGAGGGAGTGCAAGGACCTGGTGTCAGATGGAAAGGAGAAGGCTGAAAAGAAAAAAGGAAAGACACCACCAGGCCAAGGAAGGCATGTGATACTATCAACAATGTAATTATATACTGATTACTCTTTTTTTTACATAATCTAACGTATTTCAAACTTTTCATAGGTTGCTCGACACATTGAAGGAAACAAACACAAGAGTATAAAAACAAGGTCAGCACAAACTTGGCTCTAGTGGTTATATGAAATTAGCCGCATGAATTGTAAGTATCAATAAATGAAATAATGCATCCAAATAATAAATTGCAAACAATTTTGGTTTTATCACACCATAGAAGAAAAATTCATGATCTTATGCAAAAATGAAAGGCTCTAAATTTAACAGAGTGCCCACAGAAGAGGACTTGAAGATTTCCTTCCAGCAAGGCTATGGAGTCGTGGTTGAAAGCCTAAGACTCTTGACTGAGCAAACACAAGCTTCCACTGCATCCAACACGAAGGTAAATAAACTCAATGAAGTTTATTTAAAATTGAATACTTGTGCAATCTATTCAATATTAATTTCCACCATAAAGTAATTATGTGCCTATTTTTTTAAAACAAGCAAGCAATGATAATACTACACATGACATTGGAATGCAGCCTGGTGAGAGTGGAGCACAACCTGCAGATAAAGGTCATGGTCATGTGCATCCTAGTACTGGATGTATTCATGTTCTATACAAAACGCATTATGGATTAATACAATTAAACATGTTTAATTGCAATTGGTGTATTAATTAATGTAACCTTTCGTGTTTCAAATTTAGAGCATGTAGAGTGTGATCAACATGTTGAGCATGATCAGGCTAGACAAGATTAGGAACATCAGGTGGCCCCATCAAGTAAAGAGGACCACTCTAATGTTCTTTTGAACATGTTTAATTGCAATTGGTGTATTAATTAATGTAACCTTTTGTGTTTCAACTCTAGATTAAGAATCAGAGGGTGTTCAACATGTTGAGCATGAGGCTATAGGACAAGATCAAGAACATGATGTGGCCCCATCAGGTAAAGAGAACCACTCTAATGTTATTTTAATTAATGAAATACTTGTAACAATAATAATAAAACATATCAATTTAACATTTCTTTGTTATTGCAGTAGACCCCCCTTGCAGCAACCTCCATGTCATGAGTACATGACTAGGTGTACATTAAGATCATGAGCAGAGGGAAAAACAACTGAAGGGGGGATAGATGATTTAGAAAATAATACTCCACTTCAGCTTTTTTTAGCTTCAAAAAAGAAACAAAAAAAAGTGATTGTAATCATATTATGACAGCCATATTTTATATAATATGTTAATGAATCTTAAAAATTGATATTTTTGACAACCATATTTTTTATAATATGTAAAAACTGAAAGAATGAATGTTATATGTTATTAATGGATGAATTAATGATTAATGTTATATGATTGGGTATGGGGAATTGAGAGTGATGTGAGGTGGGGGGAGGGGCCAAATGAGCTTCCACCTTCACGTGGTTGGCCCTGTTAAGTAAAGAATATTAAACTATTCTCGAAACAAAGAGAAGCTCAATAAGGTAATGGACTTTTCAATATTTCATTATGTTGCACTTTTAAGCTTATGTGATTTTCATTAGTTCTCTTTGCTTCAATATGTTACCCTTTGTAATTATTTTACTTTTTAACACATCTCATATGTTACCCTGGATGACAACTTTTGCAGGGGAAGCTATCCACAAATGGATCCTGCATCAGATAGATTCCTTCAAGAAATTGTGTAAGGTTAGTACTTATCTTGGTTGCATATTGGTTGAATCTTACTAATTCTTGTAAAGGTATGATTTGGAAGGACAAAAATGAATGAAAATGTTGATTGCAACTTGATTGTGCCATGTGTTATTATCTATCTAATGATGTAAGTTCCTAACTATCAAACTTTTAATTTTCCTAGATTTCCTTGAACTATGCTATCATAGAAGATCTTTCCAATAGGAGTGTTTTCTAGGTGCCAATGACAGTAGTAGGTGTACTACTGATGGAAAAATCAGGAAGGTGGCCACTTTTGATGTTATGTAATCAAAATTTGAGTAATATCAACATATTGGAACCTAAATTGCAAGAAGATTGGTTAATACAGGAAACTAAAAACATATATTTTCAGGTCTCTGCTGGAGGGATAAGCTTAGGTTTTTTCATGGTGGGAGTTTCATTTTATATACAAGTAACTCTCATAGCCCTTTAAGCCCCATGTGCTAATTTTATTCCTATTTTATCTATAAGAGGGATAATACTAACCTAAGAGATTAGGATCCATGTCAATTAAGATCCCTACATGATTAATGTTGTGCTTGTCCCTAAGTGAGATGTCAGTCAATTTACATTTTGTGCTATCTATGACAAGGGTATGAATCTTATGCTCATCTTGGGGCACTAGCAAGAATCTTGGCTCCAGGGGGTCTCTTGGTGAGTAATATAAATATAAAATAGTGACAGACTTCCCATTCTTCTCATTGTACCTTATTCTCATCTTACATATAATTTTGTTTTTCTAGATCAAACTTACATTACAACATTTTCCTTGGGCGTGGGTGGAATTCCATGGGTTATAATGTCAAAGGTAAATTATATATGAAAGATTTTAGAGAATTCATTTTAGAATATTTGTAATAAAATCATTCTTGTATCATCTACTCATAGTCTACATTTTGGATTGTTTAGATATTCCCACAAAATACTAAAGGGGTTGTTGGAAGCTTGGTGACACGTGTTGCTTGGTTTGTCTCTTGGGTTATAACCTTAACCTTCAATTTTCTTCTAACATGGAGTGTAGCAGGTAATCCACTTTCTTCCATCAAACCTTTGTAAAATAGGATTTATGTGGAGAAACCCTTGTGGGAAAAAACTCCACCAGAGAAAGAGGACAAGCATGTACTAATCTTCCATATATATTATACACGATACAATAATAAAGATCAATGCGCTACACTCTACACTCTGACAACACTCTAGCAAAATTTGTATACCTGTAAAGAATTATATCAAATCATACCTCCAATATATCGGCAAAGGGAGGTCAAAACCATAAATGCTTTCCCCAAAATAATGGATACCAAAACCATGTTATCATGCAAAAACCCCACACCCACCTTGGAGAGCATCTTCTGAGAATAGTAAATACATCAATAACTTCACATGGACATCACATGGGCTCAATCAATGAGTCTCCAACTAGAAAATATAACAACAAAGGCATCTTTGACCAATACCTCCTTGATTTCTCACATCCTCAAGTCTAGCACTCCATTTTGGAGTCTACTAACTCACGTGGGTCCCATATGTTATAGAAAATTCTCCACTTCTTTCTCTAGCACCTTGGAATGAGAAAGTTCCTTAAATGAGTCCAAAGTCAAATGTAACTACCACTGTAGTGCTCCACCTCCTTCATGAATGCATATGACAATCAATGCTAGGATTCTAGGAGAATCTAAACTACAAATTATTTTTTCCAATTACACCCTAGGCATCCAAGTATACCTTTTCAAGAGTGTTGGAAACATAAAATATACATAGAATTTGCAAGGTTAATGACACCCTAATCTTAACAAAGTTTTCACTCTTGTATCCTTTTTGAATGTGTAGAAAAGAGACCCTTTGATGGGCACTAAAAGTGACAATTTTGTGAACTATCAACCTAGTTGGATCAATTTCTTTAATCAAAATAATCCATAACTCTTATTAGAGCCATCTGTAGTATTATATGTTTGGCTCTCATTATAACTTTTTTATATCTTATAAGTGATTAAGATCATAACATGCTAACCCAACAATGCTAGCAGCTCCACTTGGTAGTTGTTAGAGTTGTGATGACTAACTCTAGTAGCTAAATCACACATAGGTTGGCCTGATACATGCTGATAGAATTCCATCAACATTTTTAATTATTTTAATACATCACAAGCTTATGGAGATATTATGTCATGCCAAATAACCTAGTAATGTGAGATTCTCCTAAAAGAGAAAAGTGTCACTTGCAAATTGGGTCACTTGTTCTCTCCTATGGAACTAGGTCAATTTTTTGATTGGTTGATTATTCATTTTGAAGATTATAGTTCATGATACTACATGATTTTAATTTTGGTAGTCCAAAGGTATACACTAAAAATTCCAGAAGATAGCTGAGATTTCTTATTATTCCTTGTCCTCCCCGTGGGTGTTTCCCTCTTTTTGTGGAATCTTCATGACCAGTTCTGACCACCTCATGATCTATGTCTATTAACTCAGCTACATTGATGCCTCAGGGGATTTACATATGTCCCTTCCAAACTTTGTTGTAGCTCAAATAAACCCATTTTGAGCAAATCAGTAATAGTAATAAGTTATCTTATTCATCTTTTTTATTCCTAGGAAGTGGAAGTAAGAGATGAGCTAGGTATTTTAATACTTTTAGGTCCTTTTTGGTTGTTTGATTAGCATTGGAGGTTGAGTTTATTGTAAGGGGATTTCTAATAACCTCTTCTTATGCTTATAATTTCCTTATCATCAAGTATAGTTTGTTTCAAAGCTTTGGTATATTCTATAATAGTATTTAATCCGTTAAAATACATAGCAACCAAATGTTGGGTAAATTTTATCCAGTAATAATTTGGATCAAGAAAACTTCCTGATGGTTTCTTGTTATTCCACGTTCTTAAGAGATAAAACATAGTATTCCTTGGTAAGTCTTGTTTTGACTACAAGCAGTAGAAGTAAGAGATGAGTTAGGTCTTTTAATCCTTTTAGGGCTCGTTTGGTTGTTTGATTAGTTGTGGAGGTGGAATTTATTGTAAGGTGATTTCCAATAACCTTTGTTTATGCTTTTTCTTCCTGAAAGTTATCCCCAAGATTAGTTTGCTTCAAAGCCTTTATATATCCCATAATAGTCTTAAATCATTAATATACATAACAACTAAATGTTAGGGATATTTCATCCACTAATCATTTGCCTTGACATAATCTCCTTATTTCTTGTTGTTTCATGTTCTTAAGGGCCAAAAAGCAGTCTTCCTAGGTAAGTCTCAAAGTTATTGTGGCTTGCACTTAGAGACTAGTGTAAGGTGGTTTGTTACGATTCCCTATCCTCTTTCTACTTTCCCTACAATCTTGTTCAGTTATATGCAAGCAATGCTTGCATTTAAAGATGTAAAGTGGAAAATTGAATTATTTTGCTAATACTACGTAAGGTTTAGTTAGAAGAAAATGATTCAACTTGTGAATTGAAGCCCTTGGCTTAATGACTACACTCCAACATGAGTCATAGTTTTGGAATCTTGTCCATTAGCCTCTAATTTATTGGTTCCCATATAGGATCACTTGATTTATAAATAAGAAAGGTTGCTTCCTCTTCTATTTAAGTTTCCTACTTAAATGCTTTCCTCAAGATGATGTCTAACCTCCCTTATTTGATTAGGCGGTCCTTGTCCTTATTCATTGTCATTGTCAAAGTATGCCCAGTTTACTTCATTTTCTCATGGATCCCCCAAATGCATTTAAGGGAGTCTATACGTTTTCTTCCACACACAATGTAATTTCTGATTTTTAGCTATCTTCTTCCTAGATAGTTGATTAAGAAGTTGTTTTGGATGTTCACCCTCAAGTCCTGGAATGTTGTCTTGAATCTTGGTACAATTGTAATGAGCCCAACTAAAATGTTGCTACAACTGTTGTAATTGCTTATATGTAAATACGCATTTAGGCTACATCGACATTCAAACCTCTCTTTTTAATTTCAGATTAACACATCATGGCATCAAGTGTACAAATTATTGCCTCCTTAGGCCAAGAGCTAAAGTTTGAGGGGTGTCCATTCTACCAAATTTTCCAAGGGTAGAATGTCATTCTCATTCCTCTATGACTTCGAGCCTTTGTACTCAACAAGACTTGATCCCTGATGGGTTGTTTGTGATCTAGATTATATTCAACATCACCAATAGACCAAGGGCCACCTGACAATATTCAAACATTTAAATTAAGGATATAAGGAAATCACAACAGTTTGTGAGAGTGAACATAAAATTCAAGTGACTATTCCCAATTTTTTTCCTTACAAGCATAGATACATTGAGAAGAGTTTATGTTTGGTCAAAATGTCAATAATTTTGAGGTTCATCTTGTTGATATGATAGACTATGCCAAAAGGTTTCATGTTGGTCAAGTCAAAATATCAATATATTTCAGGTTGACCTTGAGGATCGTTGATAGACTACATCAAACCAATTTCACCCTTGAATTATTCTAAGACAAGAGATTTATTCCTTAGTTGATTGAGATTTGACATTAATTTCAGGTGAAATTCTTAACATTCTTAAATTTTCATTAGGCTTGAAGTTTTGTTTTCTGTTGTATATAATAATGACTAGTTGTTAATGTATTCCTTTCATGTTTGAAAGTGTACTTACATCTAATTGCATCTAAAAATGTATGCAAAGGAAGCTGGTACAAAAGCTAGATTCACCAAACTAGGTAGTGTTTGAAAGAGAGGAATTTTAGATTGAATATATAGTTCAACTTTATCTATGCTTGTAGGGAAATAGTTACTTTCGTGACACACAATTTTACTAGGAATAGCAGCCATTCTCTCAATGGCCCTGTGCAAGCCCTCCACTTAGATTGTTATCATAACAATATTATTCTTTTAAAAGCCATAAGTTTCCATTTTCCATGATTAAATAGAGTGTAAAAATTTTTGGATTGAAACTGTGTGTGATTTTTCTTTATCAATGTTTTGGATCATGCTCCATGATCCATTCTTAGGATGTTGTGTAGATAGAGAGAAGAATTCAAGAAACCCAAACATTAATAAGAAACCTCATACAATCAATTCTCAAATCTTTAGTCATACAGTCTCGCTCTATGGTTAAATTTTTATGGCACCAATAGAGAAAAACATTTGGATCATGTGCAATGTAAAACTATGTGCTTTTTAAATTTTGTTCAAAGATAGATATTCCCAAAACTCATTGGAAATAAAAATAATATTTGCATTGGATATCAAGAGAAAAAGAAACTCTGAGATGCAAAGCTAGGAAGTCGTTGAAAGTGGACATTTTTGTTGATCTTGTTAGGTTAAGCAGAGAACCAGATAGTAATGATCTTGAAGCCAACACCAATTTTCTTGTTACTCGTATTCTTTTTATATCCATTTTTGCATATTTATCACTTATATTTTCTTGTTTAATTGGGAAATATAATATTGTAAGAAAATCCCAAGTCAATTTGGGTATCATTTACCACTACCTATGTATCTACAGTATCACATTTATTTGCTTTAGCATTGTATATGATGGAGGACTAGAAAATTTCTTGATTTAGTGTAGACACCTAAAATGCATTCCTGCATTTATGTGGTCATCACACCAGGACTATTCCATAGATCTATTTCCAACCTTAATTAAATAAATTATATTTATTTTATTAATCTATTTAACTATTCTTCTAATGTTAATTAAATACACTTTGACTATTTAATTAACCGATCTAACTATTCTGTTGATGTTAATCAAAAAAATTACTATTATTTATTTAATTAATTTAATCATTCATGTAACATACTAGCTTTCTATAGCTGAAGAATGGTAACTTACATCCAGATTCAGCTGAAGCATTTAGTACTAGTACAGGTTATCAAAGAAGATGTGATAATGGGGAAATTTATATTGTTTCATATATTCTTAGTTTTTTTGTATTTAGATGGTCAGTAAAATTTGAGCTACTAAGTTATTTGATGTTGTTTATGGTGTAGGTTACTATAAACTACCTCCTAGGAAACATAGGTAAAGACTATTCAGATACAGTTGGAATTGTTAATCTTGGAGGTGGTCTTGTTCATATGGCATATGCAATCTCAGATGACAATGCCAAAAATGCACCAAAGCACACTAAAGGAGAAGATTCATATACTTGTTATTTTTCTATGCTTTTGTTTGATGTTTGGAGACTATGATGGTATTATTTATTGTTTGGTTTGGTGGTTTGGTTAGTAGATTATTTGGTGATTATGCTTATACATTTGAGGACATGGATATTTCTTATGATATTGTGGTTTGGTGATATTAGTTTGATTTCAGTAACATATTGTGATGCAACTTGAGTTAGTAAATTATTTCATGATGTGATCAGTTAGTTTAGAAATGCTATTTCATATTTGATATTGTAATTTTTAGAATAGCTTGGTGAGAGGACAGTTTAGCACCACTCGCTCGTGAGTGCCCTGCTATGCTGCAATTCCTTCTCACAATGTAATGCTTTGATTATATATATATGTACATGTACACGATCTTGTTTGGATGCAACGATTGCAAGTACAGAGTCTCAATTCCACCTGCTTTGGCAGGACAGGGCGGGCATCAAATTACCCAGTGGTATGATGTTGAAACAGAGATGACAAGGAAGTCACCCTGTCCCATGTTGTCAAACCATCCTGATTGAATGGTATTGTGCATCATTGTTTTGTCATTTCTATATTTTATTACTGTGTTTTGTGTAAGTGTCTTGTTCGATATTATTTTATGTTAGTATTTTATACTTTGTGATTTATTTAATTAAATGGTGGTAATAAATGTTTATAATAGTGTTGGATTAATTTATTGTAAAATATAAAAGTTTTATTTAAAAAGTCATGTGTTTTAATTAAATGTTAATTAAATATTAAATTTGTGTTTTGTAATTTAATTAAATTATCTTGTTGAGGATAATTATGAAATAAATAAATTAAATTATGTGCATTGCAAGTAAAGCTTGCAAAATTAGAATTAAAACAAAAAAAATATTGATAAATGGGAAAAAGTCAATAAAAGAAAAGAAAAGATAAAAAGGACGAATGAGAATTAAATGTTGGCTAAAAAGCTTGAATTAAAATAGAAAAAAAAATTTAATTTGGATTTTTAGAGTTTTTGAAAAAGGAAGAGATATCTTTTATTTAATTGAAAATTTGAGAGACTTTTGATTCATAGGAAGATTTGGACAGAAGTTGCAAAAAGAAAATAATGTCTTTGAATTATTAAGATCTTTTGAAGTTTTCAGGAAAGGGGTATTTCATTCTTTTGCTTTCATTATTCTGGGGAGGTCTTTCTGAATTGAAGATTAAATTTGAAATTTGAGTAAGGAAATTTGGAGAAATTTTGAAGGAAGAAACGAAAGCTATTCAAAAAGGTTGTTGGAATCAAGTGAATCTTCATCGAGTTCTTCAATAGCGCAGGAATCCAGGTTCCATATTCTCATTTCTCTAGCTTTCACTTTTAAAAGTTAAATTAAAATAAATAAATAGAATAGGCTGTCTGTGAAAGAAAATTCTTTTGGTGTGTTAGAAATGGATCTGGATTGTAAACAGAGTAAAATGTTGTCAAATGTTTAATTAAAAATGTCCAATTTCTTCTTCAATCTGCAGTGGAAAAAGATCAATCTCTTATTAAAATGGATTTGTAACATTTATCCTTATATATTTATATATATGCATACATTTGCATAATATATGTATATTGATATAAATATATACTGTGCTATTTTTATAAGAAATTATTTCTTCTGAATGATTTGATAAAATTGAATATATATACATCTATATATGACTGTACGGACGTATATATATATATATATATATATATATATATATATATATATTTGCATTTAAAATTTTATATGATATTGTGTTGTGGAAATCAAAAATGCGGACCATACTTCTGTAGGCACCCATGTGATTGGGAAGAGCCTTTTAATGAAATTAAATAAAAATAATAAAAATAAAAAAGTAAATTTTGTTTTTATCAGAGTTGGGGAGGGACGGCGCTGGCCATACCCCCCCTGTACTCCCCTCTGCGCACCCCACTGGCTACCACAATAGTCATATTGACTGTTGCGCGTCATATGGCAGCGATCAGACGACTATGTTTATTAAATGTTTTTTTTTTTAATTTTTTTATTCAATGTTATATATATATATATATGTATATATATATATGTATATATGTATATATATGTATATGTATATATGTATATGTATATATGTATATATGTATATATGTATATATATTTTATGATATTTATGTGTGTGTATATATACTTTAAAAAAAAGATTAAAATTTTTATGTATATTTATTGTTTTCATTTTAGTATTAAAAAAAAAATTAATTACATACATATATTTTGATATATATATATATTTATGCACAAAGAAGATAAATAAGTAGAACATTATATTGTTTTATTTTTTAATATTTGATTTTATGGTTGTAATGGTTATCAATTGGGAAATTAATTCAATCAATTAATTGTGAATGAATTAGATTTAAATTGTGCAATCTAGTAAATTGATTTGATTTTTTTCCCTTTATGGTTATTGTTTAGTATTGTCAATGTGGGAACCCTGTTGTCTTATGAACCCTATTCTGATGGTTGTGATCCTTAGTATTCCAGAGGCGTGTGTTTTATTGAATATTTATCCTAGTTTTATGTACTCTTGAGATTACAAGAAAATAATATTATTATGTTTTGGAAGGGTTGTACGAGATTGTTGAGATTTTGGTTATGAGTTATCATGAGATGGGTAATGCCTCACATGTCTTTGTTTTGGAGTTATATGCTTATTCATTATGGCACTGTTGTCACCTAGAATTGCGCCCTGTGCAAAGTTTTTCAAAAAACTGAGCATTCTAGAGCAACATGGGATCATTTCAAGGCTGTGGGTCACCTATAGCTGAAATTAACCTCCGGAGAAGGCCGAATTCCTTTGGGTATCACCTAAACTATTGATTCTTTGAGAGGAAAGAGGGAAGAGATGGATAAAAATGGAAAACTAAACCTATGGTGATACACCATATTAATGAGAAATCATGAAATGAACACAAGAAGAACATACACTTGAAAGCCTAATTGTTATTCTCAGAACAACTTCTTTCAGACTTAATGCTTTAGTCCTAACAGGTTTGGCCCACACATACACCTTGGGAAGGAAAGATCGATTTCACAACCTTAAGATACAAATGCAGAAATGTGAAAACACAGTTATAGACTTGCATGTGCAAAAGAAAGATACAGAAATAAGAATCAATACCAACATGAACATGAACTTCCAAGGTAAACTCTATGTTGTATTCAGGATTCCAGTTGAGTTATAGAAAACATACATTGACTGAGAAATGATTGATTGAAAATCACTAACTCTTCAGAGTGTGCAATCCGAACTCCTTACAAAAAAGGAAAAAATGCCTTATATACAGACTATACGTCGGCCCCTTAGGGCATACAAAAATATCCCAGTTCAGAAAAAGATCTATCTCAGATCTTTGGTGAATTAATTGTAGAAGCCTACGTGTCCCTACTGTATGTGTCGGTGAAGAGTTACCCTCATAGAAGCCTTCCTCAGATATTCTTTAGCTACCACATTCATTCGATCCATCGTGTCCGGTTGAGCTACTTCGGTTGCACCTTGAATGCTCTAAGCCTGCAATAGATACACGTCACCCTTCACCCTGTTGATGTTCTTTAAACCATTATGGTTTACCTTCAGATCTCTCTGATTGGCTGAGTGAAATCCACGTAGCTTCCTCAGGTGGTCAAAACTTCCCCTGTTGAACCTCATATCGGTGAGACATTGATTGTGTCTCCCCGATGTGGTTAAATCTTTTCACAAGTATCGACATAGCATGGAGCCATTGTTGAGAGCTCCTAGCGAGCCCAAAGAATCATACCGATTCTACTGGAACCATCGACAAGACACCATTTATCGCCAAGAGATCAGTGGATTGACGAGTCACATGGAGATCCCTTCTATCACTGAGACCACCCATGGTCAGTAAGACATCCTGTCAAAAGCCCCATAGTCATACCGAGTTCTCTTCTGTCATATCGACATCTGCCTTTGTCACCAAGACACACTCCATCGCCGAGACTCTATATCGAAGTCTCCCTGCTTTGCCGAAAGTTCACTTCGAGTTTGGAGAGCTCTTGCTTGGTTGGCAAGATGTTCTACCGACCTCATCCTCATTTTTTTTGAGCTCTTCTTTTCCTTCGCTGAGACTCCTGCTAGTCAGGAAGAGCTCCTAGTGACTTCAAATGTTATTCCAAAGGCCCCTTGTTTCAGGGAGACCTCTTGTCGTCGCCGAGACATTTCAGTGAGATCCCTTAGACATACCAAGGGCCCTTTTTTCTATGTGCTGAGGAGACTTCTTGTCAGCCAGACCTTATGGCGATAGCCTCCATCCTGCCTGGTGATGTGTTTGCTTTCCCTTGGTGTGGTCACAACCTCTTCATCTTGGAAAAATATTTTGTCAAGACCCCATGCTTTATCTTGTTGACAAGTCCATCCATTTTCCATCACTGTGACGTTCCACTATCGACAAGACATCATATAGAATGCGCACTATTGTTTAGAAAGATCTCAACCATTCCTGGGTCGCTGAGACATAATGTATCTCCCACCGATGAATTTACCTGTCCCAAGTGTGTCGTTGTAGCTTCCATCCGTTGAGGAGACCTCACATAGACTACTCTTGCTACACCAAGAAATCTCAATGCATTCTGAGTCGCTGAGACAAGGAAACTATTATGCCGACAAGGATCCTTCATATTTTCCATTAGCGAGACCGAAGGTCACTCGCCGAGACCTTACGATGATCGCCCCAACCTATGCCGATGAGCACATCCTTCTGGTTGGTAAGACATTGGCCTATCGGCCAGACTCATACCGAATACATCCTGTTATCCCGATATCTGCTCTTGTCACTGAGACACTCACACTTCGGTAAGACATCCTACCGAAGGCTTCAACCTATGTCGAGAGCATTTGTCCTATTGTGACTCTACCTCTTCGGTAAGACTCTTGCCGATAACACCTTGTATTTCACTGATCGATGAGACAAAAGTGAACTCATGCCGAAAGAAAATCATTTTGCACACTATCGGTGAGACTGAGAGAACTCGCTATGACCATACACCAATGTTGCAACTCATGACGAAGGGAACCTGTGTTTCTCCAGTCAGTGAGACAAGAAAATCTCGCTGAGACATAATGTCGATATCGTCTAGCTTCGCCAATGAACCACCATACACATAGTCAGGGAGACATGTTGAGATCGATAAGACGCAACCCCGACAACCAAGACATATGCTGATAGAAGCCTCCACGGTCGCCAAAACAATAGGACCATCCTACCGAATGAAGAATGTGGAAGACCTATGATTGCTGTGACACTCCTTGGGTCTTGGCGACTCTGTCCTTAGAATATTTTCATGTCGAGCCAGAACAAGGCAGGCTTCTTCACTTAGTTCCCCGTGACCTGGCATCAGATTCATGACCTTTGCCCTAGGCTGAATACTTCATTTGGACTTCTGGAACAAATAACATGATTTGCTTTGCCTGATTGAGCCAAAGGGTAAAAATTTAGGCAACAATTCTGGCGACCTTTGTGGGATGTTTTCCTGCTAAACATTAGAACCAGTGATTGGGTTTATCCATTGGGCATGGAGTCATTAGAAGGCTCAAAAAATAAACAAAATATCAGTCTTGCAGATGGCTTCAACCTCATGAAATCCACGAGTCATAACAAGTTGCCAAAAATGAAACAAGGGAAAACGACAAAGAGAAATACCACGTCAAAACAACATTCAGGGGATGGAGCAAAATAGAAAACAAGTGAACCATAGTGCGAAGCACTTATTGAAACATAAAACCTAACTAGATATGTACAAGAAAGGCACTTATCAGGCTTAAAAGTAGGGTTTAAGGTGTATCCCATTGATTGGGATAGGAAGAAAATCCCCTTCTATCGTAGCCAGCTGATAAGCATTGTGCTCCTTATAGCCTGTGATAATAAATGGACCAGTCCACATATTGTCGAACTTAGTGTGATGGTCAGGCTTTCCTTTAAGAACGTCCCACCTGAGCATGAGGTCTCCCTCCTTAAAAAACTTTGTTGTAGCCCTTTTGTCGAATGTCTTCTTTGTCTAGAGTTGATGATACTCTAAAGATTTCATTGCTCTGTCCCTTAATTCTTCAAGCTCCATGAGTTCTGCATACCTTACAGACATTGGGTCTTGTCCCTCAAGCATCTCCAACTGATGAACGATGTCTAGAGCCGAAAGCTCCACAGATAGTGGCAATCTCGCCTCCTTGCCATAGACCAACATATATGGCAAATTACCAACAGAACTCTTAGGGGTCACTCTATCTACCCAAAGTGCACTCTTTAAACTACTAGGCCAGGTCCTTTGGCTGTCCTCTATGGTTCTTTTAATAATTCTGATGAGGTTCTTATTTGTGCTCTCAACTAGGCCATTACCTTGAGGGTAATAATTTGAAAATGTGCTCAAATGAATGACATGCTTAATAGCCCAGTCGGTTACCCTTAGACCCATGAATGCAAGGGCATTATCAGATATGATGGAGTCAGGCACTCCAAACCTGGTGACTATATCTTCATAGAAGTTCAACACTGAGGATTCTTTTGCTTCCCTCAATGCAACTACTTCTGTCCACCTTGTAAAATAGTCAGTGGCTGTAAGTACCCACTTGTGACCAACACTGGAAGGTGGGTTTATTGGACTGATGAAATCAATGCCCCATCTCATGAAGGGCTGCTCCACTTGAATTGGATGTAGAGGCACAGCGGGCAGTCTTTCCTTTCCTAAAAATAGAGCACATTTGATACACTTCTTTGCCCAAGAGTAAGCATCCTTGAACAAGTTGGGCCAATAGTAACCAGCTCTCATGATTCTCCAAGCAGTAGTTCTGGGAGCAAAGTGACCTCCTGCAGCTCCATCATAAAACTCATGAAGCACTTTTTCAATCCGGTCGCTATGAATGCATCTTAACTGGACACCATTCAGGTCCTTTTTGAAAAGAACATCATTTACTAGTACATACGATATGGATTGTAGTCTGAAATATCTCCTTTTGGCCCTGTTCAAACCTGGTGGACACTCGCCAGTTTGTAAAAATTGGGTCATATCTTGAACCCAATTAGTTATCCCCACAGGCACATCGTCTTAAGCATTTTGAGGCTCATCTGCATTGGCAAGGATAACATCCTTTTCTAATTTAGTTTTACTACTTGACCCTGTAGCAAGTTGCTCACAAAGACCCTTACCCCTCACTAGTTTGGTGATCTTGATATCTATGTCATACTCCATAACCTTGGTGACCCATCCTGCTCTTTTTTCATTTAGGTATTTATTTAGTAGAAACTCCTTCACACTTGAGTGTGCCACCAGAATATGAATTTTATTGTGAGAAATCAAGGGCTTGAATTTTTTCAAGCTTTTGATCATGGCCATGACATGCCTCTCCACAAAGGATTATTTTTGTTCGTAGTCGACCAAACCTTGATTGAAAAAGGCTATTGGTTGCTCTAGATTCTCTTCATTTTTTTGAACCAATATTGTAGAAATGTTACTTGTGCTACCATAAGCATACATATAAAAATCTTTGGAAAAATTGGGATTTACCAGCGTGGGAGCTGCTACTAAGGCCTCCTTGACCTTTTCAAAACTATTCTTGGCATCCTTTGTCTAACTGAAGACTGCATTTTTCTTTAACATAGCTGTTAAAGGTTGTAACAGATTTGCAACATCAGGGATGAATCTTCTTAGAAAGTTGATCTGGCCCAGAAAGCTCTGTAGACCCTTCTTGTGATTAGGTAGTGGCAACTCGAGTATGGCTCTAACTCTTTCAGGGTCAATAGTGATTCCCTGCTTTGACACTATGTGTCCTAATAGTTTCCCTTCGTGGACAGCAAAGATACTCTTCTTTGGATTGAGGGAGATACCGAACTCTACATTTTTCAAACACTTGCCTAAGATGTAAAAGATGTTCACTAGCATTCTTGGAATAAACTGTAATGTCATCCAAATAAATCAATATAATCTTGTTGATCAAGCTTTGAAATGCCATGTCCATAGCCCTCTAGAACGTGGCACCAGCATTGGACAAACCAAAAGGCATCCTTTTGTATGCCATGGTGCCCCATTTAGTTGTAAAAGCAGTCTTAAATTGATCTTCCTCTTTAACCAGCACTTGATTATATCCTAAAAAACCATCTACTAAGGAGAACCTTTCAGAACTACCAGCGTCTTACAAGATTCATTCCATGGAGGGCAGTGGGTAGTGGTCTTTCAAAGATGCTCAATTAAGATCCCTAAAGTCTACACAAAGTCTTATTTCACCACTTTTCTTCCTAATCGGTACAAAGTTAGAAACCCACGAAGTGTGTTTGATAGGAAAGAAAATACCCCCCTCAACTAGTTTAGTCAGCTCCTTAATCATTAGGGGCTCAAGTTTAGGATTCAAGGGCCTTTGTTTCTGCCTTACTGGCTTGGAGTTAGGTTCTAATTCAATTGTATGCTGAGCAATATGGGGATCAAATCCTTTCAAATCTAAATACTCCCAAGCAAATACATCATGAAACTCTTGGCACAAAGCAATAAAAGCTTGTCTATCTTCAAGTGAACAAAGTTTTCCTATCCTAAGAAGTTTACCTTTGAAAATCTCCAGCTCTTCATAGTGTTCTTTGATTTGCAAGCCAGCTCTACCCTTTTTGAGTTGATCATTAGTATTGAAAATTGACTCTAAGGTAACCAGACCTTTGGGCAATTTGTTTGTCTTTAGCTGTATGACCTGATCACCATATTGTTGCTTGAGTTTTGCTTGATTCACCATGGAGAACTGATCTTCTTTGAGCAAGAAGGAAAGGATCTACTCATCACTGTCAAAGACTTCCCAGTGAATGTTGTTGTCAGGAATTGAGGGTCTGACTACAACCTTCACATACTACTGCACCTTATCTTTTCTGATGTCATTTGGAATATCAAACTGTGCTCCAATGGCTGCGAACCTGTCAGCATGCTTGTTCTAATTTCTTGGGATAGACACTAAGTTAAAGGCATCAAAATCTTTGAGCATGTTCCACACTCTATTTCTATAAGACTTTAATGTGTCATTTTTAGCTACATTCTGGCCCCTAACTTGATTAACAATTAATTCGATGTCCCCATGGACTTTCAAGTTGGTTATTCCTCTCTTTCTTGCCCACTCTAGACCTTGAACAAGGCCTTCATACTCAGCAGTGTTGTTGGAGCATGCAAAAGCAAAACAAAATGCAGAATAGTATCTATCACCTTGTGGAGAAATCAACATTGCACCTCTTCCTGCTCCATTTTTACTTCTAGAACCATCAAAGAACATCTCCCAAAGTCCATTAAGCGGTTGCAACAATGGATCTGCATCTTTCTCTAAGTTTGGAATCTCTGTATCAGGCTCAAGAATGATATAGTTTCCCATACCAGCATCTTGAATGAGGTCTACAGGACTATCCGATACATTTTCAACCACCCATTCATGCAGCAACACATCAGGAACAACTTCTGATTGGAGTTTTTGAGCAACAACTAGTTCATTGTCAGAAATAATGACACAATTTGTGTCTATAGTAGTAGGAACAACATTAAGGGGACTTGGGTTGTATGGATCAATGTGATCTTTAGCCAATCTCTCAGATTTAATGGTAACCTTGGTTCCATATCTTGTTCTAAATAACATATGTGACCAATCAGCTGATACATAACCACTTATCTTGGCTGTAAAGTCTCTAGATAAACACAAGGAAAAGAAAGATGGAAGGTCTATGACACATATGTCTTGGGGAACTGAAATATTTGGGCAAGCATGGAGGGTGAGATTTAAATCCTTGATAATACCCAAAGTATTAACCGAAGTACCATCCAATTGAATCACTCCCTTCTCTAAAAGCTAGTATCTTAGTCCAAGTTTGTCAGCAATCTGTTTTGGCATGACGGAGCTGCTAGCTCCACTATCTACCATATAGTTATGGACTAATTTATCACCAATAATCACTAACACATAGAAAGGAGGTGGTTTAACTTATTTTTCAATCCCTATGCAGGGTTGTTGATCATTTCCCTGGGAATAATTTGTTAACACAGCTCTAACCTGACCTATTGGGGGCTCGGATTCATCAGACATTTTCAAACTTGACAGGGCCGACTATAACATATCCTTTTGACCTGGTATGGATAATGAGTCCCACATGGACATTGTAACATTCATTTTTTTCATGCTATCAAGAATATTATAAGGTACAATTGGATTTACTTTAGAATGTACCTTTACACTAGTGTGATCAGCTTGTAAGTGTGGCTGCTCTTTAACTGGGAGTTACTGATTTCCTTGCAAAACACTAGTCACTCGAGATGCAGATGGTTCCACAACTGATGTATTTCCTTTGTAGACTGCAAGATCGAGCTCAAATGCTCTCTTCTTTGTTCTCGTATTGGCTGCAACAGGAGAATTGTCCACATTCAATCCACAAAACTCTTCACTCTGCCAGTTGAGTAGAGTAGCGTCATTTGCAAACTGATCTTGGTGTTGTGGAGATGACTCATTAGGTGCCTGTTGTTGTGAGCTTGAGGCATTCTGTACCATAAGTGGCTGATTGATGAGTCCATTTGAGCAAGTGGCCTGATTGTGGGGCTGATTGCAAGGGTAGCACCATTCATAATCTACTGCTAGATTATTTTGAGTAGGAACTAGGTCTTTGACTGCATTAATAGGTGCTGGAGCATAGGCCTGAAAAGGCCTTGTGTTCACATTATATCTTGGGCCCTGATAATTGCCCTGATAAGCTTGTCTATTACTTTGATAGGCTTGTGGCTGGCTTGGATTCTGCTATTGGTAAGGCTGATTATAGGTTTGTTGTTTCTCCAAGCTCACCAACTTGTTACAAAAAGTCTGTAAAAGACTTTTGATTTCTTGTAACTCTTGTGATGAGCCTGAAGCAACATTGTCTTGTGTTACAACAACTAGAAAAATAGCTGGCAGCGTTGGTACAAGTGGTAGAAGTGTAAAAGGAGGTATCTGCAAAGGAATGTTTGCATGAGTTTCTAGGAATATTGGCATTAGTGGCCTGGGAGCAAGCTTACCAGCTTATATTAAGTTGTTTTCAGCTCTGATAGCTATTTCAAAGGCATCTGGTAAAGACACTCCTCCCATTGACTGTATCATGACAGCTATATCATTGTTTAGAGCTCTCAAAAAGTATAGGAATGCATATTCTGGAGGTGGCCTCACCATTGCAGGGATTCTATCCCAAGTTCTTTGAAATTTGAAGTTGAAGTCATTCATCTACTCTTGTGGAGCCCTCTTTATTGTGGTCAATTACTCCAATAGGGACAAGTTGTTAGACCTGTCTTGAAATTGCTTATGCAACTTGTCTCCAAATTCATCCGATGTTGCAATTGAACTGACTGGTAGGCTCCTATACCATTGTACAGCTCTTCCTTTCAATGAAGTAGCTAATAATCTTACTGCAACATCATCTTGGGTTATGTTGTGGACTCCACATAATGAAGCCACATCTCTCATGTGTTCAATTGGAATAGTCTGGTCTTCCCCTGTAAAAATTGGCAGACTCTTCAAGGCTGCCATTGGAATATCATTGCGTTGTGTCAAATTCAAGGGGCTCCCTCCATTAAAAGTAACGAAGGGTTGATTCCTTGGAGTGGCCATTGGAGGTGGCTGTGGTTGATTTATTGGTACCCTAGTTGAAGCCAAGGATGAGATAGCAATATGTGATCTCACAAATGGAGGAGTGGACTGAGTTCTTCTAGAATAGATAACTGTTGTTCCTCTCTTTTCTATTGCTCTACCTTTTCTTCTCAGTGGTGATAGCTGCAAATATTCGAAGGGACTTGAGTTGCCTCTTGTCTAAACTTTTCTCATAAACCATAGCAGGCGTTGATTTCTAGAGTTCTTCCTCTTTGTGGAGTTGCCAAGTATGCCAAAGGACTTATATAAAGCTTGAAGCTCAATGGGTGCATACTAAACCAGAAATTCAATCTAGTTCACTGTCCCACCCGGCGTGCCAGAAACTGTTGTCACCTAGAATTGTACCCTGTGCAAAATTTTTCAAAAAACTAAGCATTCTTGAGCAACATGGGATCATTTCAAGGCTGTGGGTCACCTATAGCTAAAATGAACCTTCAGAGAAGGCCAGCTTCCTTTGGGTATCACCTAAACTATTGATTCTTTGAGAGGAAAGAGGGAAGAGATGCATAAAAATGGAAAACTAAACCTATGGTGATACACCGTATTAATGAGAAATCATGAAATGAACACAAGAAGAACATACACTTGAAAGCCTAATTTCTATTCTTACAGCAACTTCTTTCAAACTTAATGCTTTAGTCCTAACAGGTTTGGCCCACACATAAACCTTGGGAAGGAAAGATCAATTTCACAACCTTAAGATACAAATGTAGAAATGTGAAAACACGGTTATAGACTTGCATGTGCAAAAGAAAGATACAGAAATAAGAATCAATACCAACATGAACATGAACTTCCAAGGTAAAATTTGTGTTGTATTCAGGATTCCAGTTGAGTTACAGAAAACATACATTGTCTGAGAAAGGATTGATTGAAAATCACTAACTCTTCAGAGTGTGCAATTTGAACTCCTTACAAAAAAGGCAAAAATGCCTTATATACAGACTATACGTCGGCCCCTTAGGGAATACAAAAATATCCTAGTTCAGAAAAAGATCTATCTCAGATCTTTGGTGAATTAATTGCAGAAGTCTGCATGTCCCTGTTGTATGTGTTGGTGAAGAGTTACCCTCGTAGAAGCCTTCCTCATATATTCTTTAACTACTGCACTCATTCGATCCATCATGTCTGGTTGAGCTACTTCGGCTACACCTTGAATGCTCTGAGCCTGCAACAAATACACTTCACCCTTCACCCTGTTGATTTTCTTTAAACCACCATGGTTTACCTTCAAATCTCTTTGATTGGCTGAGTGAAATCCACGCAGCTTCCTCGGGTGGTCAAAACTTCCCCTGTTGAACTGCATATTGGTGAGACACTGATCGTGTCTCCCCGATGTGGTTAAATCACTAATACATTTGACTGCAAAATACGACGAAACTGTCTGAAAAAATATGTAAAATTTGATGTTCATCAAGTGCTTGAAAAATTTGATGTGTAATTTCCAATTTTTTTGAAATTTTATCCCCGACGTTCGTCGAAATTTCGACGAACCTGGGGTTCGTCGAAATGTCAGCTATTATTTTCGTCGAATGTTCGACAAACATGAAAAATTAAAAAAAATCAAATTGTGGCCGACATAAAGAAAAGTGAGTTCACGCCTGATTTATTGCGACATTGTTTTGCTCTACTTGAGACAGTTTGTGGAGAACTAAAGATGATTTTCTTGGAAAAAATCAGAAAAAAATTCAAGAAGATATCACCAGGTTGAGGGTAGTCATTGTCTTTTTGCAGAATTCAGTTGTGAAGTCAGATTTGTAGTTCCAGGTTTGAAAATCATATTTTAAAGCAACATCTCATCAGATTTCATTTTTAGAGGTTAAGGGTTTGAGAATTTCATGTCCAGATTTTGTTGTGTGGAATCACCATAAGATCACAACCAAGGAACAAATTCTTGTGACTGTAATTATGTGATCCATAATTGTATTGGTCATGTGGCACAATTGTGCTATAACAAATACAGGATGCATTCATGTGTGACCCAAGTTTAATGTGGCTATGTTGTGATAGAAATGGAGGCACTCATATAATGTAGTTAATTCAGGTTGTATAATGTAGGTGTCAATAATCATCATTGGGTGCATTCAGGTTGTCTCAAGTTTAACAAGATAGGATGTAATTATAGCATGATCAAAGAGTGATTACCTCTTGCTGCAATAAAGAGCTTATAACTCTGGTTGATATGCAGAGTGGTTGTGTTATATCAATTATGTAGTGCATTCAAACACAACCCATGTTTAATGGGCTATTCTAGAGAGTGATCAAGATTTTTTAAACCTTATGAATGTTGCTTGACATATATTTGCATAATCTAAAATTCTTTTCAGGAGGCTTTTGAAGTATCGATGTAGCTATCCACATATAGGGGTTTAGAATAGTTTCTTTAATTAAAAATAAATAAATGATGTATTTCCACATGAGAATTAGATAATGTGGAGATCTCCTAAATCTACTTGACACACTATCCTCTTTGGCACTATATTCATTACTCCAGCTACTAGGTTTTTGCATGTGACATCTTTAATATCTTCATGACCCATTGGCTTTTAATGGATCGATCTTTGCTTTAATCCTTTTCATGACATTATGAGGTTCCATAATCCACCTTCAATCTCTTCTAAGAATGTTGTCTTAAGCTAGACTACATAGTATGAATATAAAGCAAATCCTTCATACCTGCCATTGTCCCAAACCACCACTCACTGCCTTGCTTAAAATGTTGCCTCCATAAGCACAATAGCATGTTTTAACATCATGGTTGCTAGTGATTGACCATTAAACTCACCACTTTCATCATGAAGATACAATGAAATTTTGTCTTCAAACTCAAGGCATTATGGAAGATAACATTGTGAATTGTTTGTTGTGTCACGATTTTATTTTCTTGCATTTAT
>VDFB02161225.1:0-24826 GCA_007258455.2 Sequoia sempervirens | reverse complement strand
AGCTACACATCTATCATAAGTTGTGAACTTTTGTGCTCACAGATATAAAGGATGCAATAAAGAAAACTATTTTACATTTGAATCTCCAAAATCCTTGTAAATTGATCAAGATAGATTTCATGATTTCATGCCTAGCACAATCCATTCCAATTTATGCCCTTGGTTGTTTGAAACCTCATTTGTGTCTTGCAAGGGTCAAGAACATTTCATGGAAAATGTTTTATAATCTCTCTTCAATGCAGTGCATCTAGACTACCTAGTTCAAACAATAAATCAAAAAATTGAAAGCAAAATAATGATACAGATGCCAAACACCATGTTGCAAATAATGGGTATAAACAGTCCAAATAGGCAAATTACTTCATTAATATGATCCAAGAATTTGTGTATCATCAAGAATTGAAAGTTTCCCAATTATCTAAATGCCAACAAATGAAATTATATTCTAAATATTTTATCAAGTAATACCTGGTTGAAATCTTGAGTCCAGGGTACAACAATCTAAATTACTAACATTTCGACATGTTAGAAGCAGGAGAAAATCATAGTATTATGACAATAAACTAATTAAATGGTAAAATGAATGGTGAATGAATAGAAAGAAGAATACTGTGACATAGTACAAAAGATCAAAGAGAATAATTTAGATGTAGATGTATGTATTAACATAAACACCACATAACTAGAGAACATAATATTATATCTTGGCATTAAGAGTTGTGTCATATGCTACCACATATGAACACCATGCCATTATCTAATGTAAAAGTGTGTAAGCACCAAGGATGTGTATGGACTCCCTGTACACCAACTAATCCAAAAAGGATCTGGTTTTTTTAGTTAATGGCATGTTTTTGGAACTAGAACAATTTATTTAATGTTGGAAAATGCTCGAGGTGGAATGGGTCATCCATTTGTTGTGTTTAGTGTGTAAGAAAATCTTTAAAAACTGAGTATTTTGCCTATTTTGACAAAATCATTGGTTTTAGCAACCAACAAAAACATAATCACCACAAAAAATTCATCATATACTGTGGCAAGTTTGCCTCAACCATAGTGAGCACAATATTCCCTCTTTGTTGGAAGCAACAAATTCATTACACTCATTTGTGGAGTCTAGTGACATTTCCAATATCTCATTTTTATTCTTTCAAGCACTGTATCTAACTCTCTTAAGCTTCTAGACATTTGTAATGTTATTTATACACCCTTGGGGATGTACTCTAACAAGTTCTTGCCTCTACTTCTATTATCTTAGATGGCAGTGAAAGTAGTTCTTGTAAGGAATCCTTTGTTATTAGAGATTGTCATTGTATAAGCAACAGTAGGGGAAGTGATTGTGAGTGCTACTGAAGATAATTGGGAGTTGTCTTAGTTGTTTGAAGGATTTTTCCATTAAGCCTAAGGGAATTTCTTCCATTCTAATGCCATTTTGAAACACTAATTGGATGTATGCTTGTATTTTCTGGAGTTTTTCCCCACAAGGAGTTTCTCTAGGGTAAAAATGTCTTCAAAAAGTAGTTGTTTGTTTTCATTAGATGTGTGCTCTCTTAGACTAAGAGTAAGAATTGAAATCTATTGTTGATGAGCTAGTAGAGGAATATCCTTCTGGTTTACAAAACAAGTGGTATGCGAGCAAGTTCATTCCTTTTGGGAGTTGTATTGTGAGTAATTTGTAGGTTCATCCCCACAAAGAGGTGAAGTAGAAAGAAAATATTACCTTTGAACCCATAAGTGTAGATGAGTGTGGAGAAGCATAGAGAGGAAAAATTTGATGCTAAGTAAGATTCCATAAGATGGAGGTTGACATGAAAATCCTATCTCAATCCATTGATGTCATGAAGATCTTGATAGAAGCCCTTATAGAAAGGTTGGACAAAGGCCAGGATATGACTAATTCCAATGAAGGATAGTCTTCAAAAAGTGAAAAGATCCTTCCAAGTAGGTCATTATTCAACGCAGAGACTAAGATTGAGATTCGCCCATTTGAAGGAGAAATTGATGCTAACAAACTTGATCATTTGAAGGAGGTCTTTATTAACTTGTCTTGCTTTACAAACTGTTGGATATAGATGAAGCATGTACTTTTCTCAATGCTCACTACCTTGAGGCAGATAGTCCTCCATCCTCTCCTACAAATAAGGGAACTAAAGCTAGAAAAAAAGGGTAAATTCTACAAGCATCAAGACGAAATTTGAACTTCATTGTGATCATCATGGTAAGGATGGTTCTATAGAGTCTTATGTTGGAAATAACATTTTTAAAAGAACACTAAAAAGTAACGCAAAATAGGTAAGAAGAATTCTATGCCCTCAATCAATGAAGATAAAGTAGTGATTAAAAAGGGTAAAGAGATTGAAGGTGATTTTGATAAGGATTCTAAGTTTTCTTGCACTACGAAAAAATCAGGTATGTTGGCCAAAAAAAAGCATAATTTAGCATTAAGATGCATGCCAATGGTGTTAAGATTGATGCTATTTTTTATTCATGCCCTCAAACTAGCTTGGTTGCACAAGATTGGTGTATAAATTAGGCCTTAAAATAGTTCAAAACCAAAAATATTATAATTTGGGTTGGGTTAAATAAGGGATTGATATGCTAGTTCTTAGAATCTTAAGCAATACAAGTCAAGATTATTGACTTCATAACTATCTTTGTTGATGAAACAGTGTTTACTGCAAGTCCATTAGATGCATGTAGTCGTCTTGGCCAATCCATACTTTTATGAAAAGAAATCAGTATTTTATAGGAGGGTTAACATATATCAGATCATCAAGAATGGCACAGAGCAACTAATGCCAATCAAGTTTATCCATGTTCAAGTGACATACTTCCTCATCACACAAACAATTGAAAACAGAGGTGTACCAAATTTTTGCTTGTGCTTGTATTGTGGTGCAAGACAAGGTGGCATATGTGTCATCAGTTGAGGGGTTCTTCCACCCTCATCCATTGAGTCTCAAAGCTTTTGAGGCTAAAATCTTCCTAAATGGGGAGGTGTGATAAAAAAAGGATCCAATTTTATTATTTTTGTACTGCATGGCATATTTTTGGAACTAAGACAACTTATTTAATGATGGAGAGCATTCAAAGTGGAATGAAGAATCCATGTGTAGGTTTTGATGTGTGAGAAGATAAATCAATTACAATACTCATTGTCCCTTGGTCGTCAATTTTCCCTAAGTGCCCTCAACCTTGTCGCTCTGGCTTTCCTCCCACCCTATTGCACTAAGCTATGTGTGCTCCTACATGCGCATATTGATATGCAGGGTTTTTTCTCCTCCAAACTCTTCTTGATCGTTGGTATTGACCTTTCACTTCTCCAATTTGACGAGCTACAACCCAAAAATAAGGTTTTGATGAAGGTTTTAGAGTATGTTAATTAAAATGAAAATTATGGCACCATTTAGGTTTAAATATTCTACATAGTTAAGTATATATTAGCTATATCTTACATAATAAATAATATAATTATTCTACTTATTATAATTATATATTAGATTCTTTAACAAAATTATTAAATACATATAAAATTATTATAATTAATAATTAAAAATAAGTATATTTTTATATAATACAAAATATAATTAATATAATAGTAATATTAGATATAATTATATATAATATAATTATCTTTATTATTATATAATAGTATATATAGGCTTTTACCTGATATTTTAGAGGATTTTACCATTACACTACAACTGGTTTACCATTAAATGGGGTTAGAGGCACTTTGTTTTAATGGCACAATAGTGGTTTCAGGGCATGGGAATTTCCAAACAAATCTACAATATCTCTTCTATTAGCTAATGCACAAGGGAAAACTAAGATAAAGAGAGGATGAAACTTAGATGGATAGATGATGAATGAAATCCATGATGTGCCCATTTCACTTAAGGACAAAGAGATATATGGAGAGAAGAGAGAGAAGAGAAAGGGAGAGAGAGAAAGGAGGAGATAGAGATAAGATGTAGATGGGTGGAGAGAGAGAAAAAGAGAGAGGCAAGAGAGGAAAAATGAGACAAAGGGAGGGGCAAGATAGAAATAGAGAGGGATAAAAGGGGATACAGAGAAAAAGAAGAGAAACAAAGAGAGATAGAGATGGGAATGAGAGATAGAGATAGAGATAGAAATAGAGATAGAGATAGAGATAGAACCTAGATACAGATGAGATAAGAGATAAATAAAATAGAGATAAATATAGGAATAAAGATATGAGAGATATATAGAGATATAGATATAGAGAGAGAGATATGTAGAGATATAGAGATAAAAGAGGGACAAAGAAATTAGAGATGTGAGATCTTATCTCTCCCTCCCCTCTATCTCACCTCTATCTCCCCGATCTCTCCTCCTACCCTATCCATCTCTCCTATCTGCACCTCTCTTCCTTTCTCTTGCCATATGTCATTCTCTCTTTCTCTTCATATGTCTAATACTCTCTTTCTCTCCCCATCTATCTCTCCCCGTGCTCATTTCTGCCTCTATCTCTCCTTATTTCTCTCTCCTCTCTATACTTATGTAATTCTTTTTTGTCTCTCTCTCTCTCCCTCTCCTCTCTTTGTATCTCTTTATATCTCTATCTCTCTATCACTCTATCTCACCATCTATATCTCTTTATCTCTTCATCTCCCTCTCCCTCTATCTCTCTCTATCTTGTCCTCACTATATCTCCCTATTTTTATCCCTATCTCTCTCTATATTTATCTCTCCCTCTTCCTACATCTCTCTATCTATTTTTCTCCCTCTTCCTCTCTCACTCTATCTTCATCTCTACTTCTATTTTCCTCTCTCCCCCTTTATATCTATACATGTCTCCCTCTCTCTATCCATCCATCTATCTCCCTGATCTCTATCCATCTTTATATATTTATCTCTTCCATATCTATCTATCCCTCTCTCCTCTCTCTCTTTATCTCTCCCTATCCTTCTCTCCTCTCCTCCTCTCCATACCCCTCTCCTTCTACATCTACATCTCCATCTCTATCTCTATCTTCCTCTCTATCTCCATCTCCTTACCCCTCTATCTGTCACTCTTCCCCACTCTATCTATCCATCTTTCTATCGCCAACTCTCCATCTCTCTCTCTTCCCCTCTCCTTATTGCAAGAATAACATGAGCCTGTTGGTAATGGAGCTTGATCATCTTCCTAATTCAAAGGTTTTATTTCAATCATGTTTGGATCCCTATAAGTGGATGCATAGTTTATTTGAAGCTATGATTTCTCCATTGATACCTTTGTTGCAAAAAAAACATCATTTGCTAAATGTTCTACCAATTGACCTCATGTACTGCATCAATGTATGCAAAAAATAGAACAAAATTTATCCTAATTGAAATTCCACACTTTTTCAGTGTACCCATAGCCCACTAAGGTGTGATTGATAGTTAAGTTTGATTTGTATGTTTTATTTTAGAAATAGAATGGTAGAGATAGGATAGAATAATACCATTGGTTGAAAAGTCATTGTAAGAACCTTAAATTCATACCTTAAACCTACAAGATAAACCTTATAATCAAAACAAAAATCTAGCACTTAAAACTAAAAACTATTGTATTTTGTGATAAAACAACCTTGTTTGACCTTAGTAAAGATGAATTATCTACTTGTTACATGATTAGGGCATAGTATTTGATGGGACCTACAATAAAACCCTTATGAATACAATGGGGAGTTTGTAAAAAGAGAAGACTATGTATGTGGTATTTCTAAAGTGGTACCTAGTTCAATTATGTGATGGTCAAGTAACACAAATCAATGCAAGATGATATCATTAGATGAGTATTAGTTGGATATTATATTATTAATAGATGAATCAAGACAAAATTGATAGCTAAGTACTTGAATTTTATTTTATTGACACTTGATAAATGCAAGATTATAGGGTATTATGTTTCTCAATTGAAGTAAAGAAAGTGGTTGACATGGAAGTAAAATATTTTAGAAACTCATAAATGATACATATATAGATATATCTTATTTATATTATCCTTGTAATTAGTTATGTATCTTTAAATAAAATAAAAAAAGGAATCCAATTTGTATCATCTAATAATAACTTATAGAAAATAGTTGTAACATCATGAATTAACATTAAAAAGTACATCATGAATTAATTATGTAATGGCATAAAAATTAAAAACATCATGAATTAATTATGTAACCATATAAGTCAAATAAATTCTATCAAGAAATCAATATCAAATAGATAATATAATCGTATAATTCATACATTTCAATGTCATCAATCTTCTTCTTCATCCAACTCTTTGTCTATATCATCCAATCCAGATTCGACATTGTAAGGATTGGTCATATCATCATCATTGTCATTGATATTAGTTTCGATAATGTCATCATCCACACAAATATCATGTTCATGAAAATTAACTCCTACATCATCATGATCTAGTTGTTCCTCTTCTTTGACATCTTCATCAGGCACATCATCAATTAACTATTGATCCTGACCATCATCTACATCATCTTCTAGTTCTTCGGTATCTTCTTCTTCCACCACATTATACTTTACCGGCCTTCCTCTTGGATTATGTCTAACAACAAATGACCAACCTGGTTTACTTGGAACCTCTGAGTAAAATAATTTCTCACATTGGCTTGGAAGAACATAGGGCTCATTTCTAGCTCGCTCGATCGACCTTGTATTAACCATGGCAAATCCATTATCATGTTCAATAACAGTTCTCTCGAGATCATTTTCATTCAATCGTAGCCTGTACCATTGGACGATGAACAAAATAATTTGAAGGACTTAAATTCACACTCAAATATATCATCCAAAATCCCATAATTGTCAAAAGTATAGATAAATTGTTGAAAAAGTGACAAAAATCACTGATCGTCAAAATTTTGACAAAAATCACTGTTCATCAAAATTGTGATGGAAATCACTGTTTGTCAAAATTGCGATGAAAATCAGGCACAATTTTTTAAAAAAAGAAAAGTACACATTAAGAACACATGTACCCAAAGATTCATCTAATTGTACATCTTTTTTCATAAAGTTTCATCGTATTTTGCAATCAATGAGTTAGTGAAATGTGTCGTAATGCAAATAAACTTGTCGTAATAATCAAAGGCATCACAATAATCAAAGGCATCAATGCAGTAGAAAAGAAAATGCATCAAAATGCAACAAAGGTGTCACAATAATAAAAGGAGTTGCTTTAGTAGAAAAGAAAATGTGTTGCAATGCAACAATATAGTTGATCTGGTTGAGAGCAACAACGTTGCTATCATCTGAAATTTGCAAAATAGAATTCTCAAGCAAAATTTGTCAAATCTGATTAGTAAAACCCTCCCTCTAATGCCAAAATGTGAACATGATCATGAATTGGACTAAAAACAATTGAATTAAACAATGAAACTCAATATTTAACCAAATTAAGCCATATTCCCAATGGAATTCTTGAAATGTAAGTTTGAAACAATGAAACATGAAAAAGAATTCAAATCAAACAAAGCAATCTAACTATGCACACCAAACTTTATCCCATTGGGGGATTGGTACAATATTTATGTCGAATGGTTGCTCTTTCCTGATCCCTTTGATGTGAAAAATCTTGAAGTTGATGCTCCTAATGATGAAATGATGAACAATGAAGCTAAACAGATGCAAGATTAAGCTAAGATGAATGCAAAGGATTCAAATGATCAATATGAACGTTCTAAAAAATGAGTATAGTATAGGTGCTCTAATAGAAAGTGGATGAATTGCTTAGGAATTGAAGGCTATTTATAGGAAAAATGAGTGAATCAACGGTCAAGATCAATTTGATCAATCAATGGACAAGATCAAATTGAAATAGATTGATCAAATTAAAAGGGGAGATATGGATCAAGGATTCTCATCAATGCATGAGATTAATTGTTGGTATGGATCAAAAATTTTAATCAAGGGTTCACATTCAAAAGGAATGTGCAAATCCCATGATTTAAGGAAATATGTTGGAGGTTGGTTGAGAGATGTTCCCTTTTGGTGGGAAATATTTGAATTCAAATTGAGAGAATATTCCTTTTGCAAGTGGAGGAAATTGGAGGAATTGGCCAATTAAATAATTAAGATTATTTAATTGTGTAGGATGAAAGAAAATTATGACATTTAATCAAATAATTAGGACTATTTAATTAAATGAGAAGACTTAAGGATTTAATTAAATAATTTGTATTATTTAATCAAACAGGTTGAAATTAGCATAAAAAGATGAGATTTTTTTTGACAAATTGCTACCATGAGGGGGTAGCTCCCATGTATTCATTTTAAAAACTAGTACAAACAAGCCAAGACGTAGAAAGTGAGTAACAAGAACACTCATTTTGGGTAGGCGGAAGGAGAATCAATTGGGTCTAAGTGAAAATGCATAGATTTTCATAATGTTCCAACATATAGCATTTTAGAGAGGCACCCATATTTAGTATTGAATTGTTTCCAACTATAGAAATATTACCATTATCTTGTGTTGCATTACAAAGAAGCGCCCAAAATTAGTATTGAACTATTTCCAGCTATAGCAATATGGGTATACTTTGTAGCAATATGTATAAAAAGATGTGAATTAATTAAACAAATTTGATTTAATTAATTAATAGAAGAAAAGGTGAATTTAATTAAACAATTTGAAATTATTTAATTAAATAGTTGAAAATGGTATTAGTGATCGAGTTCAATTGTGTGATAACATTTAGGACAATTTTAAATGTCGACATTTGCAAGATTAATTATTTGTCAATTGGTGAAACTCACTGCTTAAATCATGCCCTGAACTTGTTTGAGAACTGCATTCCATTTAGGATTATCATATACATAGAGGTTTAAAAAGCCTGCAAGGAGTACAATAGCAATGCATGAATGCTTTAGATATATATATTGGAGCATTTCATGCATGTTAAATAGGTATCTCACAAACTAATACATGCCTTGAGAGAAGTCATGCCTTAGTCTTGTGGGCTCATATTAATCCCTCTCCAAGCAAGCCTCATATATATTCTCTTTAACGATCCAAATAGATTTTAGTGATAACCATCCCATTGAAAGGGAATATTCCTCATGCATTGATTTTCCATTGAAACTTGTACCTATAGTCTCTCAAATTCTCAACTCAAATTCCGTCAATATTTTTAACTCCATCATCCACTAATATGCAAAATCAAGGAAATTTTACTTGAATAATAATAGCTAAAATTGTGCCTCAAATAGTTTCTCTTCTTTTGTACTAGTGGGGTGGGTGCAAAATGATTGGGGGCCAAAAAGTGGCCAAAAGTTCAAAAATCATTTGATTGGCTATAACGCGAGTGTGTTATAACACGCTTGCATTATGGCTTGGTGTGACTGAGCCAAAGGCTCGGTCACATCAATCCTATAACGTGCTCACATTATAATGAGAGCACATTATAATGCAAGTGCATTATATCTCATTAAAACAAAAAAAAGAAAATGAATTCATTTTATTCTCACTTTGTTTTTTTCTACCTATGGTCAAGAAACCCTACATTTGCATGCTCACATTTGGAAGGAGCTTAACTTGCAATTTCTTCATCGATTTGTTGCAATTTCATTGCCAGGATATCGCCACGTTGACGGGGAGGTCAAACAAGTAAGCAATGTTTTTTTTTTCAATTTGTTGTTAAATAGGTAATTTTAGGTTGTTTTTGAAATTCATTTGTTTAATTTGTAGGAGATGTTAATGAACTTGAAAACCCTCCTCAAAATATTGGACAACCAAAGTAACAAGCACCCAAACAAAATCCTCAACAACCACAACAATCTCCTCCACCAATTACTCAACATCCTCTTGGCACTTAGCAAAATTTATTGGGGGTAATTGAAAATAATAAAAAATAGATTGATGAGTTAATCACGAGGTTGAACAATCTAGTAAGTTCAACTGTGAAAAGAAGAAAACTTGCGAGTTCACTTCAAGAAATGTTAAAACATATAGATGCAATCAACAAACAATTAAATGGTTGGGCAGATAGGAGGCAAATGTCTAGGAATTTTTATGCACATAAATTATCATATAAAGAAGTAAAAGATGAAAAAATTACAAAATATGAGTTGTGCTCACTATTCACTGACCCATAGACAAATAAAAATTCTTGAACTTAATGCCAAGAGGTTTCCTATCCATTGGTGCCACAACCAAAGGATTAGGAACAATTTTTGGAATAGGTGATACATGGTTTTCGACCATGCAACAATTGCAAAGTCCCCCAATATTTCTTGAGGAAACTCTATTGTGAGTTCATCCTCAACAAAATCCCCAACTACTTTGATATGAGGGACTTTTAGGGGATAGGTGGGGGGTTGGTATAGGATAGCTTGGTGCATGACTATATCCTCAGTGGCAAGGGAGATGATCTCTCACTAGGCCGACTTGTGAGCACATCATTATCCCTTTCATCACAAAGGAGAGTATTGAGGTGGACACTTTGTAGTCTATCAACTCTTTGACCCAGAGTATCATCCAACATGCTAGTCCCATAGTACAGTGCCATCCAGGGGAGCCTTTGAGGAGTAGGATTCCACCCCATTCTTGTTAGGTTTGTGGGTCAACTTGTACATATGACACAATAGACACTCAGGAGGATGGTGCATAAGATATGTTTGTAGCCACGTGGATGGTGATGTCAACTGACATTTTGAATCAGGATATCGACATCGATACTCAGGTAAATGTTACCATATTCATTGAATTTAATTTATTAAATTTGATTTTTGAAATCCAAGATTAACTAATTTAGTTTAATGATTGTAATAAAATTTCAAGGTCACAGTGTTGATACTGGATACACAGGCCCCCCACCTATTTATTACTCCACTACATCTATCACTGAGGTATGTAACTAGTAAACAATTATAAATTTATTATATGCGAACATCATTGTTATATGAATGATATTCTAATATCTAATTTTGGATGTTGAATAGGCTAATATTGGAGGTTTCGTGGGAACACCTCCCACTGAGGGAGCTGCATAAACCACGCAAGGTAATAGAATAAAGAGTTTAACTAATGAATTATACGAATACTGTAGTTTATATTCATATTGTTGAATTTACACTGCACGTATCTTTCAAATCCAAAGCATTACTCACATCAGCATAACCAATAACTACTAATCATAATATAGCTACTAGAAAGTCAAGATACATGATGTAAATACATTTCATCATAAGTAATAACTAGGAGACATGCCAAATGTGATTTGCTTGTCATGGAATCTATGAGACCATTCTTTTTATTGAGTCATTTTTTCAAATAGTTCATCAGCTTTGTTCATAGCAGGATGCTTGGAAGAAGAGTATGAAAGAATAATAGTAAGCAATAGGGATATGCATGTTGTTTGAGGGAATTAATAAATGTGGTCTCATGGTGGTGTCCAAACACCATGAGACCCAATTTATTTGAGGAATTTTTTCAAGTAGCTCATCAGCCTTTCTATACTACATTTCTATACATTTCTACCAAATATTTTTATCAAAACCTGCTCACTTCCTTTTGCTTGTATGGCTAAAGCCCAGCTATTAAAAGTTTAAATAAACTATGGATTCTTGGAAAAAAATCTATCAAAGCATAATAGTAAGCAATAGCATAGACAAGACAGTGAGTAGTTTGAAAATAATGCAGTACAAAAACTACCACACACATAGCTAGAAACTCACAACTCTCACAACTCATATTCACTCATTCAAGAAATAAACATTTGCAATACAAAAACCACATACACTTAATTAAAACACTCTTAGCATCAAATCAAAACTTTATTTCATTTTATTTGCAACAAGATTACACAAATGGGATCTCATGGCCTCTCACAGGAAAACTCTTGCTTTCCTCATATTCCAACTCTCTTCTCAGATCTTTGTTACATGATTCCTTCTTTGTTTCTCCAACATCACCCATGTTCATCTCTGTGCCCCTCTCATGGGCTTAGTTTTCTCTCTGTCAAAAACTCCCCCTGTAAATCTACTACCTCAAATGCTTTTATGCTATTGCAAATAACTCTCTCAAAAAACAATTATAAAACAAATTAAATTCCCTCTCCAAAAGAATTTGAAACTGAAACCATAAATAGATAACTCCAACTAAAAAGAAAATGTCATCCATAACCTCCACACATTCCATGGGATGTCCACAATTATGAAGGGCGTTTTTACAAGCTAAGGCACTATTTTCAGCCTGAAACAATTATTTACTATGTCATTTATGACCTGCAACTTCTTAGGGAAGATAGGAAATGAATAGAGGTGTTTAAAATTCCTTTTTTAATGCTGCCAGTACCATCATTAACTCCCCCAAGCACTCCTTTATTCATAGGGGCATTTTTTCTATTTCAAGCAAATTTTGAACCATGAAAATTTGAAATTTTCATAAAATACTTCCTTTAATTTTCACCCATACTATTTTACTATTTAACCAAGTTGAATAAAAGGTTTAAAAGACTTACATTGAATTGATTAATTGATTTATGTTGCTGAAGAAAATTATTGGCAAAGAAATACATATTTTGACCCTTCCTGAGTGGTGGAATCGCAACAAGATAGAAAATTATTTGTTTCTGCCCATTTTGATCTTTCAATTTTCTTCTCAAGATGAATATGAGATTAAAAAAATCCACCAAACATTACCTTGTGAGGCTGCATTTGTTGTTTGGGAAAAAATCCAAATATGCAACTTTGAGTTTGTGTGCTAAGGTGCGGGAAAACCGCCTTTATGTATAACTCTTACCCAAAAGCTTATTTTTGCAAGAAAACTTGCCAAGATGCATAGAATAACATATTCAAGGTCTCCACCAAGCCATTTTCTTCCAAACTTCATAAAACTTGAGAAATTAAGTTTCCCGTAAACAGTAATGAATTTGAACATGATTCCTTTTGCACATTAGGTGAAATACTATCACAAATCATTCTCTAGAAGGAATTTTTACCGGCTCTTTAAAATATTTAAAATTAATTGTTTTTGTACAACTACCTTGTGGAGCCTTAAAAACAACAATTTGGTGAAAACTAGAATCTTGCAATTTTGATCAAATTTATAAGTTCTTGTTGTAGAGAGATGCCTGAAAAAACCAAAGAAAACCAAAACAGACACCAAAATAAAAATTAGATGGAAAATATTTTTGGGCGATGCATGATCACCTGTGGACTCGGATGCTCCTGCATCAGACACGCCGGGTAAGAAGTTTGTGAACATACACTCACAAATGTGGAGTTGAATGGTAGGAACATCCTTTTAGATTGCAAGCAATCTGTAGCAAAATCCATCGCTAAAATGTGCACAAGTTCTTCTTTTTCCTCTTTTTCTAGCATCTTTCTAGAACAAGCTTTACTCTCCAACAAATCTGTATTCCATTCTTCTCTCCTTTCGTGGACTTGTATCCACCATTTGCCATCCTCCTCTACCAAATTATCTCTCCTCTCCTCTTCTCCTTCGTGGGATCCAACCCACCACAAACTGACCACCTCCACCAAGTTTCGCCTACACCATATTTTACAAGCTCTATACACAGACATGCAACATCTGTATACCAATCTACAACTTCATCCTCTACAACTGAAATCTCTTCTATAGAAGGTAAATAATAATCATCATATTAAAAATAAAAATTTACCTCATCCTTTTTCATTGTTCCAACATCATCTTCTTTGTCATTCATTGCAACATTCATCTTCTTTCCTCCATCAACAAGCTTATCAAACCACTCTTTTTCCACTGCCAAAATCTGCAACAACAAATCATCTTTACCCTCTTTATCTACTACAACATCCTCAAGCTCTATTGCTACCATTTCAATCTCCATAGCTGCATTTTCTTCACTACTCATATTTTCTTCCTTTTTAATTGTTGCAACTCCTTTTCTGCTTTCTTCTTTCATGTCTTTAACAAGACTAACTATTGTAATCACTGCCTTTTCTTTTTCATCCTCTTGCATGAGGATCTCGTCTTCACACACTATTGCATCTTCTTGTTCATTTGTCATTTGTCCTTGAAATAAAATGTCTATCTTTTTCATCTCCTCTTTCAACAGGAAATCTTTTTCCTCTTCACATAGTTCTTCATCAAATATAGGACCTTTAAAGTCCACCATATCAGCTTCTATTGCAACCTTCCATTATTTTTCTTCTTTTTCTACACTTAATGTATAAATTAATTAGAGTGAAGCTGCCTCAAATCAGAAATTCTACTTCCACTTTCAAATCCACTATCTCAAGGTACAAACTACCTCACTCTTTGGTGATTTGTTTGTCCACGAGTCCTGGTGAAAATTGCCTCACATTCAACGATCTATTTACATGCTCAGGGATTTCCTCCTCACTACTCCACCCTCAGGTCCTAGTGCAGATTGCATCAAATTGACAGTTTTATCCACACACTCAAGAACTACTGCTCTGATACCACTAATACAATACAAAAACAACCACACACATAGCTGGAAACTCACAGCTCTCACAACTCATATTCACTCATTCAAGAAATAAAAATTTTCAATACCAAAACCACATACACTTAACTGAAACACTCTTAGCATCAAATCAAAACTTTATTTCATTTTATTTGCAACAAGATTACACAAATGGGCTCTCATGGCCTCTCACAAGAAAACTCTTTCTTTCCTCATATTCCAGCGCTCTTCTCAGATCTCTGCTACATGAAATATATTCCTTCTCTGTTTCTCCAACATCACCTACCTTCATCTTCATGCCCCTCTCATGGGATGAGTTTTCTCTTTGTCAAAAACTCCCCCTATAAATCTGCTACCTCAAATGCTTTTATGTTGTTGAAAATAACTCTCCCACAAAATAATTATAAAACAAATTAAATTCCCTCTCCAAAAGAATTTGAAACTGACACCATAAATGGATAACTCCAGCTAAAAAGAAAATGCCATCTAGAACCTCCACGCATTCCATGGGATGTTCACAATTATGAAGGGCGTTTTTACAAGCTAAGGCACTATTTTCAGCCTGAAATAATTATTTACTGTCATAATTTATGACATGAAACTTCTCAGGGAAGATAGGAAATGAATAAACTTCTTTTTATAATGCTGCCAATACCATCATTAACTCCCCTAGGCACTCCTTTATTCAAAGGGGCGTTTTTACTATTTCAGATAAATTTTGAACCATGAATTTTTGAAATTTTCATAAAATACTTCCTTTAATTTTCACCCCTACTATTTTACTATTTAATCAAGTTGAATGAAAGGTCTCAAAGACTTACATTGAGTTGATTAATTGTTTTATGCTACTAAAAAAAATTATTGGCAAATAAATACATATTTTGACCCTTCCCGAGTGGTGGAATCGTGACAAGATAGAAAATTAATTGTTTCTGCCCATTTTGATTTTTCAATTTGCTTCTCAAGATGAATATGAGATAAAAAAATTCACCAAACATTAGCTTGTGAGGCTGCATATGCTGTTTGGAAAAAAAATCCAAATATGCGACTTTGACTCTATGTGCTAAGGTGGGGGAAAACTTCCTTTTTGCACAACTCTTACGTAAAAGCTTATTTTTGCACAAAAACTTGTCAAGATGCATAGAATAATATCCCCAAGGTCACCACCAAGCCATTTTGCTCCAAACTTCATAAAATTTGAGAAATTAAATTTCCCATAAACTGCCAGCCTTAATTAGAGAATTTCAAATTCTGTCAAACGGTAATGAATTTAACATGATTCCTTTTGCACATTAGGTGAAATACTATAAAAAATCATTCCCTAGAAGGAATTTTTCCTAGCTCTTAAAAATATTTAAAATTAATTGTTTTCGTAAAACTGTCATGTGGAGCCTTAAAACGACAATTTGGCGAAAATTAGAATGTTGCAATTTTGACCAAATTTATAAGTTCTTGGTGTAGAGAGATGCCTAAAAAAACCAAAGCAAACCAAAACACTCACCAAAATGAAAATCAGATGGAAAATATTTTTGGGACATGCGGGATCGCCTGTGGACCTGAATGCTCCTGCATCAGAAAAAATGCCTCAAAGAAATGTGGTCTCATGGTGATGGAATGCCATTCCATCACCATGAGACCACATTTCCTTGAGAATTTTTTTCAAACAACTCACCTCCTTTTCTATGTTACCACATTTTCCATACATTTCTACCAAATCATTTTATTAAACTACTCACTTCCTTGCTGCTATGGTTAAAATCCTAAAAATGTGCTTTCCAACAAACTATGGATGCTTGGAAAAAATCTATCAAAGCATAATAGTAAGCAATAGCATAGACAAGGCAATGAGTAGTTTGAAAAATTCCTCGAAGAAATGTGGTCTCATGGTGATGGAATGTCGTTCCATCACCATGAGACCACATTTCTCCGAGGAATTTTTTTAAATAGCTCACCGCCTTTTCTATGCTACCACATTTTCCATACACGTCTACCAAATAATTTTATCAAATTACTCACTTCCTTGCTGCTATGGCTCAAAGCCTAAAATAAGTTCTTTCTAACAAACTATGCATGCTTGGAAAAAATTTATCAAAGCATAATAAGTATTAGGAAAGGCAGCGTTGAGGTTTGAAATGTCCAAAGAGGTCTCATGGTGATGGAATGGCATTCCATCACCATGAGACCACATTTCTTTGTGGCATTTTAAACAACTCAACGCCTTTCTAATGCTAATTTCATTTTCCATACATGTCTATCAAAGCATTTTATCAATCTACTCACTCTCTTGCTACTATGGCTAAAAGCCTAAAATAGGTGCTTTCCAAAACTATGATGCTTGGAAAAATCTATCAAAAGCATAATAGTAGCAATAGCATAGGACAAGTGTAGTGATAGTTTTAAAAAATGCCTCAAATGAGTCTCATGGTGATGGAATACTCATTCCATCACCATGAGACTCCATTTCCTTTGAGACATTTTTTTCAAACAGCTCACTGCCTTTTCTATTATACCACATTTTCCATACATGTCTACCAAATCATTTTATCAAACTACTCACTTCCTTGTTGCTATGGATAAAATCCTAAAATAGGTGCTTTCCAACAAACCATGGATGCTTGAAAAAAATCTATCAAAGAATAATAGTAAGTAATACATAGACACTATAGTGCTATGGCTAGTTCCCTTTGAAGAAAATGGGGGTCCTTGGGCTTTTAAGTGAGGGAATGCCATTCCCCACTCAAATTTCAAGGAGACCACATTTCTTTTGAGGCATTTTTTCAAACAACTCACCACCACCTTTTATAGAGATACCACATTTTCCATACATGTCTACAAAAATCATTTACCAAACTCTACTGAACTCATGTCAAAGTTTTCTATGTTTCAAACAACCATGATGCACCACCCAAAGCATGAAAATGGGCCATGGCAGACAAGAGTGAGTGTTGGAAAATGTGCCCAGAGGTTTATATCTCAAGTAAGCATGGAACTACCCCACCTACAGACCATTTGTCGGAGGCATTGTTTCAAATGGTCACTCCACCCTTTCTGTATCACATCTTCCACATGTTTTACTAAAGATTTATCAAACTACTCACCTCCCTGCTGCTGGCTATGACTAGAAGCCTAAAATAGGTGATTTCCAATGAAACTATGGATGCTTTGGAAAAAAAATATATCAAAGCATAATAGTAAGCAATGTCATAGACAAGGTAAATGAGTAGTTTTAGGGACAGATTGAGAAATGGGACTTCATAGTGATGGAATGCCATTCCATCACCATGAGACCACATTTCTTTGAGGTATTTTTTCAACAGCTCTCACTACCCTCAAGAAGAAACCAAGTCTTTAGCCAAAATTCCTCTCCAAATTCTTTTCAAGGTCCTCATCCTTCTCCTTAATTTACCAATCCATGGAACCTTCTACCTTTTATTCCACTTGTTTATATCCCCACCCCCCCCTCTTTATGTCATGACCCCCCTCCATCTCATAAACTAAGACCACACTATACCATCCACCCCATCCCAAAGATAACACCATATAGAAGGAAATGAACTATTTGAAAATCAAACCATTATTGATTCCTAGTTTAATTTATCTTTGGATGGTTTCTACAGGGCTTCAGCATGCCACAACATGGGCATGTGAATATTTCCCTCAAGGAGAGTGATCATCTAGTGGCGGTAAGTGATTATTTTGTTAAATATATCATTATTTATAATGTAATTTCTATATATTAATGTCTTTACTTGTTATTGTAATAGATAAAGTTTGACCAGGAACTAAACCTAGGAGGAGCACCAGGAGCACTCCTTGACCTCAAAATAAATGAGTGACTGACTTATTGCCATTCGACCAACAAGAAAAGGGAAAGAATTTATTTTGAGAGCATGGAGAGCAATGAATTTTGATTCCAGAGCCCTTTGTTGTATGCCCATATGGCATTTTGTACATATTTTGCATTGTAGATATTCTGACATTGTATGCCCATATGGAATTCCCTGTGAATCCCATATGGCTATTTTGTATATATTTTATAATTTTATATCTATTATATTGATGCATTCAAGATACAGCTATTTGGTTAATACAAATCTTATTTCATCAATGGTGTCCATATTTTGCATTATAAATCCATGGTTCAATAGATATGACTTATGTGTATTCAAGTGTATACTTTACAACTTACATGTATACTTTGTGACTTATGTGTATTCCAATGTATACTTTGTGACTTACATGTTTTCATGCGTATACCTTGTATTCATGCATATACTTTGTATTAATGTGTATACTATGTATTCATGTGTATTTGAATACTTGTGCTTCACTTATTCACATGTATGCTTGAATTATTCACGTGTATACTTATTAATTGATTAGCCCTATAATTGCTCATTATTGTCCTTCATGGTTTTTCTTGAATATTTATTGATTGATGCTAAAAAAATTTATTAGTTGATGCTAAACAACTTCAATATTTCCAGGAATAATAGTAGATTTACAAATTACAAAATTGCACAAATTGAAAAGAAGAGATCAACTGTAAATAAATGCACTGATTATTAACTTGATAATTGCTTAAGAATGAGTATAATAGATATATCAAGAGATGAGCCTTCTAGAATGGAAATTGCTAACTAGAAAATAGGCATGCAGCTCCATGCAAGATTGGACAACTAAGCAATCATTATCCTAAAAATATAACTAGCAAACTCAGCTAAAGGAATATTTTAGGAAGAATATTCTACACTAACATTTTCATAATCAATGGCTTGTTTCCATGCTCACTCCCCAATTGTCAACCAAACTTTTTCAAGAAATCCCTTTGATATATTTCTATGTCCATCAAATTGATGGATATAAATCTACCCAAAGCATTACCAATACTTTGAAAGCAATAATCCACCCAAAATTGCAATGGGAGATAAGGAAAATGAACCCACATAGGCATAACTGAATAAAGAATAGTCCACCCTTCACAGCTTGGTGAAACCATTACCAAAATTAGAAGATTTTAAAGATAAAGAATAATTATGATCTATATAATATAGAATTAGTATCCACTTTGATCGCTACAAAATTTTCAACCATAGGCTTATCACGCTTTTTCAAATTTGGTAAGAAGGCTTATTTAAGATCCTTGAGCAATGTATTTCCTAGTGCTCCCTTGTTCTTACATATCTCAATTTTGTTGAATTCAAAGAATTCCATCAAATGCTTTATCTAAAAGCAAAAAAACACATTTTCAATTGGTATTCCATGAGATGTTTCATAAAAAGATTCCAGTATATTTAATCTTTTGATTAGAACAACTCAATTAAGAAAAGGGTACATAATCTTCACAACACTTGCAAAACATAATATTCATAGTAGATGATGAGGAGTTAACTTCTTGACACATTATCATACAAAAAATTATCTTGAATACTCTTTAAACATATTCACAATATAATCCTCATAGTATAGAATGAATTGTTATGTTCTTGATCCATCACCATATAAACACGTCGAAAGATGTATATGTCAACTTTTTGCAATATTATTTCCTGTATATGAAAATGGACTTGGGAGAAAGCTTTATAATTTATAAAAATAAGAAATGAAATTCGGTATAAAACTTTATTTATTACACCAAATAATAAATGTACGTGAGACCATCACTTTTTTCTCTTAGACTCCAATTTTGAAGCATAGAAAATCATTTTAAATGAAAATGACAAAATTCTTCACAACCAAAGTTTTTAATTGAGGAAAAAATAAAATGTTTCCAAGTTCCACCATTGAATGCATTTTCAATTGGTTGTATATTGTTGTAAGGGAAAGGAGGATAATTAAACATGTCTTTCCTTTACTAGAATTGAGGATCATCATATGCTTTTGGTGTGGAAAACTCATACTTTTCAATTGTCATGTGAATGTTTCTCTTTTTGATTATTTTGCATTCCATTATAAGGGATCGAGCTGGTTGAACATAACTCAGAGTGATTCAACATGTTTGGGTGTGAAAGAGGACCATGCCTAGCATAAACGTACCCATATGGATGTGTTGGAATAGTTTGTTTGGTCACATGAGTTGTAGAACAAAAGTTGCACCACTTTGTAACTTTACATTGCTTGCATTTGACACTTTTTCCATCAATTGAAAAGTAATCACCATGGGAAAATGATACTGATATAACAACCGAGAGAGGTTATTGTAGAGGGGACCAATGCAATCCTGTAGGATCAGATGAATAGTTCATAAGCATCACAGTTTCTGAGTAATAGCTTGTTAAAGATTGTAGCCATTTTGCACTTTGGACTCTTAAGGGATAGAGCCGGTTGAACATAGCTCATAGTGATTCAACGTGTTTGAGTGTGAAATATGACCATTCCTAGTGTAAGCGTACCCATATGGACACGTTGGGACAATCCGTTTGGTCACACGAGTTGCAAAACAAAAGTTGCACCACCTTGCAACTTTACACTGCTTGCATTTGACACTTTTTCCATCAAGTGATAACCTGACACTATGAGAAAATGACTCTGAGATAACAAAAACTGAGAGAGGTTATTGTAGAGATGCCCTATGTGATCTTGATACCTCATATGGAATTCCCATAATTGACACAGTCTCTGGGTAATAGGTCGTTAAAGATTGCTTCCCTTTTGCAATTTGGACTATTAAGAGATTATGATGCGTGAATTACAAATATTTTAAGGCAGCAATAAATTTCAAAATTTGAGTAAATATCATTACAAATGTTTGAGGGTAGCAATAAATAGGCACTAGGGAACTATATCTCAAACCCAATTACAAATATTTGAGGGAAGACATGAATTTTTAGTTGGAAAACATGTGTGAAGAACTTGTGGGGTACTTGAGTTAGTTCATGTTACTTGAACAACATCTAACAAGTCATACATGCTTCTATTACTTGTAAATGTGATTGTTTTTATGACATGTTGACATTATTTTGACATTATGCTTAAAAAATGTTTACAAATTGAACTTCTTAAATCTTTATGTGAATAGATGGTATGCTATATTGATATTGATATATAATCATTGGGTTGATTTGTTTTTATAAATGATTTTTTTGTAATAAGTTAGTCAATTGGTGCTAGCTATAATAGGGAGAGAATAAAAGAAGAATAAAAATGATTGGTAACCATCAATGGTTATTACACTCACTATATTAATAATATGATGTTTATAATAAAATGAGATTTATTTGGTAGTCCTAATTATTATGTTTGTGCTACAATTGTCTAATATGCTTCATACACCAATATGACACCCAAGTACTTGTACTTGTAGGCATAATGCTTTCTCAAAAATATCAAGTGATAATTTACAAAATCATAAGAAAAAAATCAATCTATGTGAATTCCAACACCCCACTTAAATCAAATATTGAATCAATGTGCCTCATTTTCATGCACACAAACTCGGCTTATAATATTATGTCATAATAACCAAAAATAGGATTCAAGGATGTCTTAGGTACTCCGTTCTCATTGATCTTTTACAATGTCACTCATACATTCAAGATTCTCTTATAATGTATACATCATAGGTGCTCATGATGAGGTTAACTTCAAATGAATAACTTGAAATTCCCTCACTAAGCTTCACACACACTTTTATAATGTTTACACCATAGGTGGTCATGATGACGTTAACTTCAAATGAAAAATTTAGTACCATTTGCTAGTCTTGGATTTGGCATATACTTTATAACTTTATTTGGGTTTACTAGCTCCCACCTAAACAAAGAAAAGAGATTGTAAATATTAATAATCATATAATCACATAACTAATTCAAATAAACATGTAATATTCCAATAATCTAAAACTTGTGTGCTCAATTATGCAATATCTTATAACTTATCACTAGTCACTCTAGTCCATTGAATATCTTAAAAATTAATTTATATATGAATATCAAGCATACCTCCCATCTATGAAGATTGAACTTTAGAGGGTCCTCGAAGTAATGAGGATGAACATGAATAGAACGTAACCAAACTATTACTTTCCAACCTTTTGGAAACTTGTAACCTATTATAAAAGCAACACAATTTAATCTTCCACTTAGTTTACCAATCTATTGAGAATATCCTACGTCATTTTCTTTTTCATATTCTTCAGAAAAAATAAAATACCATTGAACTCTATATCCTTTGCCACAGTTCTAAACATAAAGTGTGCTACATTTGCAAGTCTGATAAATTCATCAATGACCTACATACATGATATAAATATTAGATGATATCATTGAGATCATAACATTGGAATCATACAAATTAATGTGTATACTTACAAATTAATAAGAACCAATGTGCATACTTACAAATTAATCCAACAAACCATTTAGGTATGCCTTTAAGACAAAGGTCACATGAATTTTTGGATGTAATGCCTTAAAGAAATGTGGTCATGTGGCATGCCATGATTGCAAGATAGGCTCAAAATGGAAGCATGGACAAGGCATGTGAATTGTTTGGCAATAATGTTTTGGTAGAAATGTATGCAAAATGTGGTACCCATGACAAGCTAGTGAGTTGAATAGCTTGTCAATGTGGTAGGGTTGACAAGGCAGGGGCAGCTTGAAAAAATGCCTCATAGAAATGGGGTATCACGGTGATTTACATCACCGTGAGACCCCATTTCTATGAGGCATTTTTCAAGTTTCCCCTACCTCATCAACCCTACCACATTGGCAAGCTAGTGAGCTCACTAGCTTGCCAATGCTCACATGAATTTTGGATGGAATGAATTTAAGAAATGTGGTCATGTGGCATGCCATGATTGCAAGATAGGCTCAAAATGGAAGCATGGACAAGGCATACGAATTGTTTGACAATACTATTTTCATAGAAATGTATGCAAAATGTGGTTCCTTTGACAAGCTAGTGAGCTCACTAGCTTGTCAATTCTCACATGAATTTTTGGATCCAATTCCTTAAAGAAATGTGTTCATGTGGCATTCCATGATTGCATGATAGGTTCAAAATGGAAGCATGGAAAAGGCATGTGAATTGTTTGAAAATGTTTTCGTAGGCATGCATAAATGTAGGCCTTTGACAAGCCAGTGAGATCACTAGCCATCGCATTAGGGTTGATTAAGGTAGGGGCCAAGCTTGAGGGACACTGAGAAATGGGGTCTCACTCAAGATCGCGAGACCCTACTCTAGCGAGGCATGCCAAGCATCCCTTGTCTTGTCAACCCTACCACATTGATAACATAGTGAGCTTCTTCCACTAGCTTGTCAACGGGTAGGGTTGGATACAGGGCAAATTGAAAAAATGCCTTATAGAAATGGGGGTCTCACTAAGGATGGTAGGGGCAGCCTTTGAAAATTTCTCGATATAAAATGGGGTCTACAAAGGAGATCCTACTTCCTATGAGGCATTTTCAAAAAATAGCATGTCATCGCGGGGAGCTGATATGGGGAGCAGCTGAAATTCTCATAGAAATGTGGTCTCACGGTGACCGTGAGACCACATTTCTATGAGGCATTTTTTCAAGCAGCCCCTACCTTGTCAACCCTACCGCATTGACAAGCTATTGAGCTCACTAGCTTGTCAATGCTCACATGAATTTTTGGATCCAATACCTTAAAGAAATGTGGTCATATGGAATTCCATGATTACAAGATAGGCTCAAAATGGAAGCATGGACAAGGCATGTGAATTTTTTGACAATATTGTTTTCATAGACATGTATGCAAAATGTGGTACCTTTGACAAGCTAGTGAGCTCACTAGCTTTTCAATGTGGTAGAGTTGGCAAGGTAGGGGCAACTTGAAAAAATTCCTCATAGAAATGGGGTTTCACGGTGATGTACATCATTGTGAGACTCCATTTCTATTATGCAATTTTTCAAGCAGCCCCTACCTTGTCCAAATCACTGTGAGACCCCATTTCTATGAGGAATTTTTTCAAGTTGCCCCTACCTTGTCAACCCTATCGCATTGACAAGCTAGTGATCTTGTCAACCCTATTGCATTGAAAAGCTAGTGAGTTTGTCAAACACTAGCTTGTCAATGTGGTAGGGTTGACAAGGTAGGTTCTACTTGAAAAAATGCTTCATAGAAATGGGATCTTATGGTGATGTACATCACTGTGAGACCCCATTTCTATGAGACATTTTTTCAAAGTTCCCCTACCTTTTCAAACCTACCTCATTGAAAACACATCACCATGAGACCCCATTTCTATGAGTCATTTTTTCAAACTACCCCTACCTTGTCAACTCTGCTGCATTGATAAGCTAGTGAGCTCACTAGCTTGTCAATGCTCACATGAATTTTTGGATCCAATTCCTTAAATAAATGTGGTCATGTGGCATGCCATGATTGCAAGAGAGTCTTGAAATGGAAACATGGACAAGGCATGTGAATTGTTT
>VDFB02161224.1:39547-67852 GCA_007258455.2 Sequoia sempervirens | reverse complement strand
GCATATGTCTGAACACCCTTTTTGCATAATTTTTTGACGAAATTAAAACCCATTATAGATGAGACTGTGTAGATTCTAAACATGTAATTTTTTTTACAATTGGACTATTTTATCTATTTTTCAATTAATTTCTAATGAAACTAGTCCATAAACTTGAATTATCAGAGCTTTTTACTATTTTAATAAATTTTTATTAAAATATTTTTTTTGTAAAATGAATTGCATGAAAACGTACTTCAGACAATTCTTTTCAATTAAAAAAAAATTAAAAAATGATAAGTTTACTAGGTCATCTTATGCGTGACGTAAACGATGATTTTTCAAAACGACAAATATGACTAATAAAAAATTAACAAAAAAAATTCAATAAAGAATTACAAAAAAATATCTAAAACATGCTTCAGTGAGTTACAAATATTTTCCCAAAAGGATTTAGAAAAATACAATAATTTAGGTCAAAATATGGATGACATACACACCCATGGTATGGTAAAAAAAGTGACTTTTAAACAGTGGTTTTTAGAAACGCCTATTGAAAATAAATTTGTAGCATCTGGGTATTGAAATAAATTACATATTTGGAAACTAGACTTCGGGTACTACATTTTATGATTAGTGACTTTTTTCAAGATTCCATCTCTAAGTGCTTCAAATTTTAAAGTCAAATGTGTCAAATTATGAAATTCAGGGAAAGTACTTCCACTTTTTGGCCAAAAAGTGGACTCAACTTCTTGCTAGCACCCGAATGTTAGAAGGTTGTACCACATGGAAAACCCTAGTCGAAACCTCCACGAATGTATAAAAGCCAAATTTCCACTACAAATCCAATCTGATTGATATGAAACATGGAAGAACATTCCCTTGACCTATACCATACATTCACATTGATGATTTGTGGGTTTGAGTGCAATAAATAGGAGAAATCACCCATAAAATCCATTGAAATGGTATCCGAGAGGTGTTGCATGACAAAAAAAGCTCTTTGTAGATAATAAATGAGATGTGGGTATCCCTTTTCTCCATTCAATTCTCACAAACCAACATCTTAAAATATTTTACAAGGAACCACAAATCAAATTGAGTTGTAGTAGTGGTTGAATGATTAATGGTAATAGTTGAGAGACAATCCTTCATTTTTAACTCTTGTAAAAACTTAACCCCCTATGGGATGTGGGAAAATGGTCGAGATTAGAATGCAACATAAGAATCAAGCCCATGTAGGAGATAAAATTAGCATTAGGTGGAAAAATTGGCTTGAAATGGCTCTAGCAAAAGTTTAGGCCTTTAGCAGATATATGTGGATGCCATCACAATCCACACAAGGTCTTGTTGACTCTTGGATCCTCACAAAACTCTATATGTGGGATATTAGAGCTTCTATTAGGTTGCATGGAAAGTTGGCATCTTTGTCTTTTTTGGTCTTTACAAGGCTTCTAGTTGCTATTTGATATATTGCAAATATGGTCACTATGTGAACAGTTCAATAAGTTGGTCTTTATTGGGTCCTTGTAGAAGATCGACCTCCAATAGTTCATGTAGGGAAATGCTACCAAAATTTCAACTTCACCAAACACATAAGACCAAACTAGTTTTGATGGAAAGTTTTGTTAATGACATCAACAAAGATGGCGTTGGCACGATGTCATCAATGGATTGGGAAGCTTTGGATGAGGTGATGTCATGAAAATGTAAGGAAGGTGAGATGATGCTAGCATGACATTATCAAGGTACAAATGCAGGAAAATGGGTTGGAAGAGGTTTGTGGGTGAAGGCATCTGAACTGGATGAGAAAAAAATGTAAAAGGAAATATGCTAGGGAATAGAAGTGAAATGGATAAATGCACCTGATAAGAGAATTTCACTTAGAAAATTGTGCAAGGGAAAGATGATGTCACCATGGGTGGGATGTGGGAAGATGGGTTCCATCCACCTATAAAAATTTAGCTTAGTCAATTTTGGAATCAACTATGCTTGTGGGGAAATCATTGACAAGTGGAAATGTGGAAAGTCCATTGGCAACTAGAAGTGGACAACTCACATGAAAATGCTTGCAAAGCTGAATGGGTACCTTTTTCTAGTAAAGCAGGGAAATGCAAGTGAACCAGATGAATATCTAAAAGTGAAGTTCTTTTGGACATCAAGATCTCACAAGACTTATACTTAGCCAATTTTCTAATTTTCTACTCTTTGTGGGGATTTCTAATCAAACCAACATTTTTTAAGGAAATCCATCTGAACTAGACTTGGGCTAGATGAAAAGAGAAAGCCTATAAAAACATAAATTTTAGCCCTCAGTGAATTTCACAAATATTCAAAAGACAACTAGGCTTAACTTTTCATGCTCTATCAAACTATGTCTAGAAATTTTGCAAAGGACCACCAAAATTATATTCTCAGATGGGTTATCAACAATGGGTGACATAAAGCCATGGGTTAGTCCAATAGAGCAAACTAACACAAAAAGACACTCAATATTTTGGGGTGCTAACAAGTTCAACTACTAGATTATGAGGGTTTGTCATTTCACCATCACCCAAGTTTTGATACTGCTCATTTGAATTTTAAGGTGCTTTGCACCAAACAATATTCAAGTACTATGACATCTTGGTGGAAGGATGCTCTTCCTCATTAACTTATTGTCAATTATCCTTCTATGGTTACTAGTCCTCTTTCAAATTTTCTCTCACCACTTGTGCATGTTTCACAATTGTTAGGTGATTAGGGGTGACTTGACATTATGGTGCCTACTCTCTTGGGGTTAGGATTGCTTGATTCTTTTTCATGATATTTGGATGATCCAATTTATCCAATGATGATTGATCCCACTTTTTATTAGAGGTTTACTTTGATGGACATGTTTTTGCTACAAATTGTCATACTTGGTCTTCTACATGACAAAGTTCTACTCTAGTTCTTGGGATGGCGGTGGAGGTTGCTTCTCTTTTGTTGACTTCTTGGTCAAATGATGAATGCATGACAAGTTTTTAGACTATCATCCAAAAGAGGAGGAAAGGTCCTCGAAAATATGATATGGATCCCCTATCTTGAAAGAGGGGAGGCTAGGATAGGTTTAGAGATTATGTAAGTTTGGTTGGTTGGACCTAAATGGTTTTGGTTGGAGTGGGGACTCAATGTGTGTTGGAGGTCCTATCTCTTGGCACCCCTAGGGGTTATCTTTTGGTGGGCCAGTAAGCTTTGTCTTGGTTTATACAAGAGTTTGGTCCTTTAAAAAAAATGATCTTTAATGCCTCTTTCCAAAAAATAAAATTGATTACATAATTAAGGTCATCTTCTTGTTTTGTATAAATTGATTATAAGTGTAAATCTAATTCTTGAATACCATTTCATATATACACATAAAAACAATATGTATATATGGATGAGCTTATATAAAACATAATGCTTGTGTGTGTGTGTGTGTGTGTGTGAATATATAATGCTTTATATATATGGATGAGCTTCAGTATGACAACATTATAATATATATGTACATTTATTTATTTATTTACACACCTATAAAACAAATGAAGTTATGTATAAAAATATCATTGGTATATAAATATATATTTTTTTGTATATAAATTGGAAGGGCTTTTGTATAAAAACATCAAAGATATAAGCTTATATAATGAATAAGCTTCTCTACAAAAACATGTAGCCTATATTGCTTCTCTAAAAGTATAAGCTTATATAATGGATACTACTAATTGTTGTAGCACGATTGATTGATATCTGGTACAATATCTTTTTTGATGAGACAATTAACTTATAATATTGTTATACAAAATTTATGCAACTATTAATAGGAGGATATGTATTAGCCACAATTAATATGAATATTTTTCACATATATACTATAATTAGACAAATATCATTTCATAGATGTTACATAAAACTAATAAAATTTATCATTAATATTTTTACAAAACTGAATATATATTTAAATTGTCTTTATTTAATTTTATTCAAATATACTCTTTTTAATAAACATTTTATTACTAAATATTGATTAAAAAAACTTTCTACTATTATTACCTTGTACTACAAATTACAAAAAAACTCAACCAACAAAATAAATTCTATTATAATTTTTTTAAATACAACTCTTACAACAATTAGAGTCCACACGATCAATTCTTTAACATCGATCAATTCTTTAACATCTATAGGCCGCGGGGTCCCTCTCCCCGTACAACAAAGCCAATGGACATAAATTTAAATTAAAAAGCAACGGACATAAACTGAATCGAGGGTTTTAAATTTAAATTAAAAAGCAAACGGTTTGAGTTCTGCAAATTCAGCAAGCGGGTATAGAATGGCTTGTGGAGGATTTCAGTGCAGAGCTTACCAGACAGCAGCAAGCGAAAATGGTGGGCAAAAGAGTTGAAAAGTTGAGAGCTGTAGTTGTGGGAGGCGGATGGGCTGGATTTGGCGCTGCACACACTTTAGCCAAAGCTGGATTAGAGGTAATTCTGCTGGATGCTGCTCTTTCTCCTGGAGGTCTCAGCACAGGCATCAAAGGTTTCTGGTAGTTTACACAGCCATCTTAATTATGTTTATCGTCTGGTTTATTTACAGAATTCTAAATTGAACTTTCGAAATTACCGTCTACCTGATATTCAATTCGATGTAATATTTTTCAGTAGTGGTAATTATAAGCAAATTTTAAAAATCACTGTATAGCTCACACCCATTTTCAATATAGGTGGGAAATACACAATGATTTTGAAAAACTTCTAGTAATTATTCTTCAGACGCATTAAATCGAATTGGGTATGATGTATAGAGTAATTCTGAAGCATATATGCATTCTGAAATGGAGATGGGCTACACAGTGATTTGCAATTGGAAAATTCTCTCATAGCTATTACAGTTTAGGAATATCGAATTGAATTGTGATGGAATGCTCTTGCCAAAATTTGGTCCCCTCAAATCCTCGTGTACTTTTTGCATGTCTAATGATGACACGGAAATCTTTGATCATGACTCGTGCCTCCCAATCCTATTAACTGGGTAGAATTCTATTCTGGTAGATTGCAATATTTTGGATCTAAAAGATAATCAGTCATTAACAATCTTCAAAGAAAATCCTCGCTTACTAGAATTAAAGAAATCAGTCGTTTCTTGATCTGAAACAGCTCCCCACGCATCTGCATGATTTTCAAAAGTAAACACTATTCACTTATCCGGTTGAATGGAGAATAATAATCTTTGTCCTATATTCGGGCAATCACCAATATGATAGTAGTTGTCTGACCACAATATCAAATGAGAAAGAATTCCTAAGATGAATAGTGATTTGTGCATCTAGCAAGTCCAGAGCATCCATAATATAGAAATCATTCTTTTCTGTATTGCAAAATATCTAAAATCTCAATTGGCAAATGAGGATCTATGGGATCTATTGTGACAACTGCTGCAGTCTTGAAATCTCTGGTTAAAGCATCTGTGACGGAATTATTTTCTCCTTTGACCCATTTTATATCAAAGTCAGAAATTGAGAACTCAAAATATCATCTGGCAGTTCTTCCTTGGGCTAAATTCTTATCTGGTTTTTGCTTCAATTAATTCCTCATTGCTTGGTTGCCTGTTCTGATTGCAAAATGTTCAGGATCAACAAATATTTTGAATCTTTCACTTCCTCTTTAAGTAGCAAAAATTTCTTTTTCATATATGTGAATTCTTTTTCACTTTGTGAAAAGATGCCCGATTTATAGCCCTATATTTCACTTTTCCCACTTGAAAATTCTTGGCTTAATACTGCAGATCATGTATCGTTTGAAGCATCAGTACTGAGAATTAGAGGAATACCTTCTTGTGGCATTTGAAATGTTGGGAGCTGAGAACATTTGTGCTGAATGTTCTTTATTGCCTATGTTGACTTTCATCCTAGGTTCGGCATTTTTTCTCTAGGTGTCTCTCCGAGTGTTTTCTTGCTCTGGCCAGATCTTCAAAGAATGGTGACATATCAAGGAAATCTTTGTAATTCTTTTTTTAATTTTAAGAATATCAGGGAATTCATGAATCCTTGTTGAAATGTGCTGTTGGAGCCTTACCTTGCCCTTGTCAAGATGTAGACCTACTATCTTTTTTTTGACAAATTCCATTTTCTATGATGGTTGCTAAAGGCTGCTCAAGGTACTGTTATTGATCTTCAATAGAGTTACAGAATATTAATATATCATCAATACATACATCACAAAATTCCTTTAAATGTTTTTAAGGAATTGCTCGTCCTTCTTTGAAAGTAGGCCGGGGTTGTACTCAAACCAATATAATATGAATGGCATTCCACTCATACAGACCTTGTGATGCAGAGGGAAAGGAATTTGCAGAAAAAGAACAATAATCAGTGACTTGTTTGACAAATTTTCTTTCCCTAGCAGCCCTGCTTTTTGACAAATAGAATGGGAAAGCAACTTTTGTGGAGGTTCTTGGGAATCTAATCACACTTTCAGATACCCTTTGTGGAGATACAGCTCCTCCTACAATGACATTCTCCAAAATGAAACAAAAGGCCTTCAAAACGGACTGTTATCAGCCCCAATTAGCCCTCCAAGTTGCCAAAACTGAGTTTTTAAGAAATAATGACCTCACACGTGCCAAACTGGTAAAAAAACTATTTGAACACTTAAATCATGTTACCAAATACCTACAGACCAAATTTTATCAACTGGGTAGGCGTATTTCTCCCAAAACTCAAATTTCTTGCTTAAAACCCTAGGCAGGGTTTTGACAGGGCAGCAAGTAAGAAAGATTAATTTCTGATTGAATATCCACTTTCAAGACCTCAAACCAAATGCATTAGGTCTGTATAAACCCTTGGCAAGTCTAGCAACAAGAAAATCAAACAAAGAACTCCAAAATATACTTATTTTGCAAAAATGAAGGTCTAAAACACTAGTAACACCCTGCCAGCATACCTACAAAGAAAAACTTCATTCCATTTCCTTCTAGAACGATATCAAACTCATTTTTCCATGTTTTTCAAAGTTAAACATCACCCTAACTACTTACCTCATCCCATGCAAACCCAAGTTACAAATTAAGCATTCCAAAATCCTTAATTAGGTACTTGGGGTTGAATAAAAACACCGAAATTTTGAATTTTATGAGTAATTATTTGTCCAAACTTAAATAAAAGCCTCCTAACATATGATTAAATACCTAACACTATATTCTAATGCAAATCTATAACAATATAAAAAGATGCTCCTGCATCATACTACCAAGGAGCAAAAAGTTAGCTTATGAGCTCCTGCCCATGAGGTCTTCAAGGTTACTCCCATGCTTTTGGATGTTTGATTCTGTCATCCAAGTAGAACTCTCTATTGAATGACCTTTCCACTTCACTAAGTACTGGTAGTACTCTTTACCCCTTGTCCGTTTAAAAACTTGCTTGTTTAGAATAGCTTCTAGTTCTTCCCTGTTGACTTTTCGCAATTTGTAATGTCCCTTGTAGGAACTATACTAGCCTTATCCCAAATTATTAATTTCCCAAGTAATAAAAAATACTTTTAGCTTGATTTAGTCCATATCTATGGTTTGCAATTATATTTGATACAAAGTTGACACCATCAAGTGAATGTTATTTCTGCAGTCTTCAACTAGTTACCAGCATACACAATAAGACTTCCCTTACAAATTCCTTAATCAATGTCCTTTCATGCCTATTTTGTCTGTCATTAATGCACTGATTTATTATTATATTATTGTTGCCCTTTTATAGTAATAATCCTCGTTGAAGCTATAGTTTATTTACAATCAATTTTGTTATAGGTGATTACTCAATAAGTTGATCAAAACTATCATATTGTCCTTTACCCTACAACACACCTTCTCATCAGCCTGTTGGTGTATATCAGACTAGTCTTCTATTCTATATTGTAATATCCCTTGTTAGTTTTGTTGTGATTTTTTCCCTCAAGGAATATCGTCAGGTTCACCAAAATGTGAACAAAGATCTTGGTTACTATGGGCCTCTAAGGGTTTTTCACCTAAAGGAGAGGGATAGACCAAAATGGCAATGCTCACACTTCTGAAACCACTGTAATATTCCTTGCAATATCTGACCCTAATTCGCTAATTAAGGCCTCAAGTAATATTGTCAAACACTTCTCACCCAACCTCCTTATTTGTTGTTTCCGTGTTTTCAGTTTGCTTTGTTTGCTTCTAAATTGTAAAGTAAATAATGCAAATGCTTTGAAATGAATGCAAAAAGGTCTAGCAATGAGTTAAGCATGAAATGCAAGTGTTTTGGTATTTTCCAAATGCAATGGATGACTTCTACTAATGCAAATCAACACCTACAGCCAATTGACATTTCGTCAAACACTTGGCAAGAAAACTAATATGCTGATAATGGACAATATGGATATGACATTACATCAAACATTTGGCATGCAAGTATATATCCAATAAACATTGACATAATGACAAACAACTAACATGCAACCTTATTTCTCCTTAATCAAAATATATGATGGTCTGATTACAATGTATTGCCAAGACTCTTGGCTTACAAAATGACATCAAATGTAAGACAACCCAGCTATGAATATGCACCTACAACAACAATCTTTATGAAGACATATACTATGCAAAATACATCAAAGAACCTGGTATAATTATGATGTTGAAGCTGAGATGAATGGTAGCTTGTCACACAATGAATATCCACCAAGAAGTGATGAAGTCGACCCTCCAAGAGTGCCGCCCCTGTTCTGATCTGAACCTCTGATATAAAATTATAGTAGCTCCAAACCTCTCTCAAAATGCATCAAAACCCATTGCCATATCCTCCAAGTTGGTGCGCTCCAAGTCTGATATAAAATCGATGCCAAATGTGCCTTGAATGAGAAAAGTCATGGTCTCCAATGGCGCCCTTATTGACTGTCATAAATTATCAGAATATGCTATTATGCCAAAATCGTCCCTTGACAATGATGAATTGTTGAATTCTCAACCAACAATTATCATCCAATCGAATCTCCACAAATTTGGCCCTTGGCCACTAAATTTGTAATGGTGAGATGACTGAAATATCACCTCCAACAGTTGCAACCCTTCGATAGATAGTTTCGCTACTTCAGTTATGCAAATCAATGGGAGTTATCATTCCCAAAGACCTCCAATGTAGTCTACAGAAACCCAAGGCTTCTCCACCACAAAGCATATCAGAATCAAGTATCAAATATTCTGGATGATTGGAAGCCAAGCCCACCCCCTCTTAATATACTTTTCTCCTCTTGAGGTCAGCCTATCTGGAACCTTCTATAAAATCATTAATAATATTATTTTTATATTTGCGCTTTATTATAATATTAGAATGTAACTTCATAAAGTGCAAACAATTGGTTTCCCAACATCTGGATAACACATTATGTTTTCCAACACGTTAAGTTTTTCAACAATATGTTTTCCAACAATATTTTTTCCAACACGTTATGTTTTCCAACATTCAGCATAGCATAGGAAACCCCCTTATAACTACTGAATCCAAGAGAAAAAGCCAACCAATGACTAGGTAATTGCCTCCAAAAGACCCTCTAACCAAGCTCCTTAGCCTACGAGAGTCAGGAATAGGCTAAACCCTCTGCAAATTAATGCTCACAAGTCACAACAATGGGGACAATACATATATTCCATAACTTTATTTATATCTATTCATATCTTTCATATCATTCCATACTTCATCATCATTGATGTGACTTCCTATATTTCTACACTCCTTATTGATTGGTCTTCATATATATATTTTCCTTAAATTTGTATATATCTTTCAGTACGATATTCTTCTCCTATTTGCATATGAAGATCTGCAACTGTTTATCCTTTATCTTTTCTTCACACTGGATCTGCTCTTATTTGTATATATCCCTCTTCCTTCTTTCTTGTATGCTCTGTTATAGACCTTTATTTCTGATCTATTTCATCTGATTTTATACTCAGAAAATCGCTATATCCTTGCTATTTCCTTGCTGATCAGAAATATATACATATATCCTCCTCAGCATAAGTAATTGCTGTTATTCTTTAATCGTTGCTTCTAATTCCTTTTCCTATCTTCTACCCTATTCGATTTGCTGATTTGGTTCCTTTTATATCTCTTTCCCAACTGCTGCTTTTCCAGATTTCTGTCTAAATAATATCCTTATTGATCCCTTATTGCTATCTTACCTAATCCTTAACTCTGAAAGGAGTATAGCTCTAAATTTATAAATTAATATACAAGTTGTACTGATCACTGCCTTGTCCTTTCTCCCCGATTCCTTATTCTTCCTTTTTTTATCCCCTTTCATCCACCTTTTTCTATTTGTACCATCCTATTCCTTATGAAAGAATGCGATGCCTTTTGAGAAACACTCCTCACAATGGATGCATTAAGAAGGACGTCCTTTTGTTAAAATACTATATAACTTAATCGGTGTCTTTTTCTTTGCATATAAGAGTTAAATTTTGTCTTATTCGCCTTTCGTCTCATATCTATGTTGTCTTATTCTTAATTTTTTGTTTCTTGATGAAATCGCTCCTGCTTATGTAATGGTGTTTTATATTATTTTTTATATTAACTTATGTGTATATTTTAATATGATTATAATCATAATAATAATTAAGTTATTAGTATTTATATTTTAATAATAATATTTATAATATTATATTTGGTAATTATAATTATAATAATATTAAATTGCTAATATTTATATTTGTAATATGTATTTGGTTATTTATTTTATTTATTTATTTGTATTTCGATGCTTTATCTCAGTGTTAAAATCTTGGGGACATGACACAATTGGTTTGCCCATTTCCTAACTGATATTTCCTTGCTCTCAGCTATGTCACCTTCATCATCACCTTCTTTGTATGGATACAAGTCTGCAACATTAAATATAGGAGAGATTCCAACACCACTTGGCAATTCTATCTCATAAGCATTGTTAGAAAACTTTTTTAAAATCTTACGAGGAGCTATTTTCTTCATTTTCAGTTTGTTATACTCACCTTTTGGAAACCTGTCCTTCCTCAAATGAGCTATAATACCATGTCTCCAATATGAAGATTAACCTCTCTCCTCTTGAGGTGTGCATGTTTCTTGTATTTACTCACACTTGCCTCTACTTGTTTCTTGACTTGTTCATGTACTTCTTGCATAGCAATGGCAAACTTCTCTCCCTTAGCACTTCTTTTCTCCATTTTTCCTAAATCCCTCAACTCAAAAACATCTCTGAGTTGTGAACCACATACTATTTGAAAAGGACTCATACTTGTACTCCTATTAGGGGAATCATTGTAAACAAATTCTGCTTGTGGCAAGATGAGATCCCATTGTTTTGGATTGTCCTTTGTTAAGCATCTTAGTAGATTACCCAAAGTCTTGTTGACCACCTCTAGTTTTCCATCACTTTGAGGGTGGTATACTGAACTAAAATTCAAATTAGTGCCCAACTTCTTCTACAAAGTCCTCCAAAAGTGTCCCACAAATTTAGTATCTCTATTTGATATAATGCTTAGTGGAATCCTGTGTAATCTAACCACTTCTTTGAAGAACAAGTCAACAATATGAGTAGCATCACTAGTGGTCTTGCATGCTATAAAATGAGCCATTTTAGAAAACCTATCTAGTAAAACAAAGATTGAATCATTGCCTCTTTGGGTTCTAGGTGTTGTGACGTTTTTCACACATCGCCCCATTGCAAATGGGGACCCCCCTAATTTTGGCTTTGCTTTTTGTTTGTTTTGTCGTTGTCTCTCTTTTCTAATGTCTGTCTTCTCGGGATTGTGCCAGTCATTGAGCTTAGATTGAAGTTTTGGCCAAGTCCGAGAATTAGGGTTTTGAATTTTCTAGCCAACCTGAAGTCAAATGAGGTGAATAAATTGCAAATTGAGCCTAACATTGTTGTCAGTATGCTTCCAGCAGGTTTTCACTGAAATTTCATCAGATTCTGACTACTTACTATTTTTAGTAAGTGTGCAATTACAGGTGATCCTTCAACATTTTTGAAATTTCGACAGTCACGCTATGTCCGGAGCACATCAGGCTACTTGTGGGTTAAATTTGAACTAAAACGGACAACTTGCTATTTTTAGCAGTTCTGCATTCGGAGGCAATTTTCAGGGCCTAGAGGCGGAGTTTTTCAACGCATGTCTGGAGATTCTTTCTGGGTTTTTCGAGACCTTCGCAGTGATATGACATGCAAAGCATGATGATGACTTTCAGCATTTGGCCTTCGGAGGCCAATATTAGGGTTTGCATGCAGACATTTTCAGCGCATGTCGGCATTTTCTTTCTGGGTTTTCCAAGAGCTTCGCAACGATGTGACATGCAAATGGAACGGACCACTTTTCAGGAACTTACTATTTTTAGCCAGTGCTTGCATGTTGGAGATTTTTCTGGGTTTTTCTGGGTTTTCCGAGATTTTTCGGGCAGTATGACATGCAAGATCATCTGGCAGCCGGTCGGTCACTTTTCCGGCCGCTTTCTATTTTTAGCAGGTACCACTTGGGTAGCAGCTCGACGCTTCAGAACTGCAAACTGACTAGCACGCAACTGAAACGAGGACAAACGGAGCTCATCTGAGCAACATGCACAAAATTAGGGTTTCGAGCTTCAGCACTAAAAATGAGGAATCAAAGGTCAAAATGCTCAAAACTGAAGTATCCATCCTGATCAGCATCCTTCCGAGAATCTGCTGGCAGAATTCGAAGGCAATCGGAGAACCTGCTATTTTTAGTAAAATGTTCTAGACGCAGGCTATAAATAGAAAGTTGATCTTGGCATCGACACAGATAGGCAAGTTCACCCACGACGGGCACACTGCCCAAATTTCAACTCGAACGGAACTAAGGAGGTCTCAGAAACAGGCACTTACTATAAATAGTAAGTCACTTCAGAAGCGGCTATAAATGGCAGGTCAGCATCAAGTCTCAGTGCGAACAAGTCAAACATGTGATGAGGAATCCTTGGTACAAATTTCGAGACGAACGGAGTTACAGAAGTTGAGAAATCAAATAATTGCTATTTTTAGCAGGTCGTGCAGAAGAATTAGGGTTTCCTAAAATCAAGGGCGAAACACGACAGCCAGGTAGAAGCAGCACCCAGTCATGATCAATACCCTTCAGGCAATCGGCACGCAAAATTTGAAGACTCAGTGGCATATGGGTACCGGGCACCAACAACTCAACCACATCTCGAGATCCGAACAAAGCAAAATCCAGCCTTTTGAAGCATGAAATTAGCCTGAAGTGCAAAAAATTGACAAACTTTCTAAAAATAGCAAATTAGGGTTAGCATGATCAAAGCACCCTAAATTTGGCAAAGGGGACGTAACACGTCAAATTTGATAATTTTTCGAATCCAGCACCCAAAACTTGCTATAAGAAGCTGAAGACAGGTGAAATTTTACCAAGGCATTAGGACTGGAAGTAGCTGGGTCCAAATGCGCCCAAGGTGGAGTAAGGAAATTTGAAAATTTTCTAAGTCACTGAAATTGGAACCTCCTATGGTAAAATGCGCCCTTGGAGGGAAAGTGGCATTGAAATTTTTTCTAAGTATACAAAATTTGAAGTAGGACCCTCCAAATGCGCCCAGCTCAGGAGAGAAGATGGAAAAGGTTTTCTGAGTGGCAAAAAGTGAAAGTATTACCCATGAAATGCGCCCCAAGCTGAAGGAAAGAGGTATAAATTCCACTAAGTGCTCTAAATTGAAAGTGGACCCTTGCAAATGCGCCTGAGGTGTTGAAACTAGATGTTCACCCTTCTAAATGCGCCCCAAACTTGGAGGAAGAAGCATGGAAAAATATTCTAAGTACAAAACTTGACATAGAGGGTCTCATTTGCGCCCTTGAGCTTGGAGCCTTGAAATTTGCCTAAGTCTCATAAATTGGAAGCTCAAGCCCCCATATGCGCCTTGAAGAAGAGGAAGCACCAAAAATTTTCTAAGGCACCCAAAGTGGAAGTAGCACCTCCAAAATGCGCCTTAGGAAGAAGGGTAATTGAAAATTCTCCAAGTATTGACAAAACGGAAGTAGGCCATGGGAAATGCGCCCAAGCTTGAGGAGGTTCCCAAAAATCTTCTAAGTATCCAAAATTGAAAGTTCACCCCTCCATTTGCGCCCTTAGAGGGAAAGGTTGAAGGAAAATTGTCTAAGGCATTCGAATTTGAAGACCACCCTCCTGTTTGTGCCCAAGGTCATGGGAAGAGTATAAAATATTCTAAGGCTTTTAAACTCAAAGTACAGGGAGGTGCAAGAAAAGTCTAAGTCATGAAAAATGAAAGCTTAGGGGTGGAATTGCACCCAAGACAAGAAGGAGGTGATTGTAAAATGCTAAGTGTTGGAACCCCAAAGGTGGATTTGCGCCTAACTTTAAGAAGGAGTTGAGAAGGCAAGAATTCTAACTAAGGCAAGTGAAACTGAAAGTAGAGGGGCTTAAATGCGCCCCTAGCAAGGAGGAAGCTACAAACTTTTTCTAAGTGCTGAAAGTAAAAGCTCCACCCTCCATATGCGCCTGGAAAGAGAAAGGGAACTTGAAAATTTTCTAAGTTTCACAAAATGAAAGCTTGCTATCCTGAATGCGCCCTTGCCAAATGGAAGCTGGATGAAAGATTCTAAGTCTGGAAATGGAGGGATAGGGTGTGAAATGCGCCTTGGCCTAGGGAGAGGTGCTGGAATTATTCTAAGTACCACCAGCTGGAAGAAGGAGTGGTAGAATGCGCCTTAACTACTTAGTGATTTTCTAAGTCTTGAGAATTAAAGTGTGAGGTACTAAATGCGCCTTAGCCTGGAGGAGGTTAGAAAATTGTTTGAAGTATTCAAAACTCGAAATGTGCTCCCTTGTTTGCGCCTTAAGGAAAGACCTGGGGATTGTGCTAAGTAATTGAAGATGGAAGTAGCCTACATCATTTGCGCCTTGAAGGGAGGATGAGGTTAAAATTTCTTTTTAAGTATTGACAAAAATGGAAGTACTACTTATCAAATGCGCCCCAGGCATCGAAGAGGCATAAAATTTTTCTAAGTGCAAAAAAAAATTGGAAGCCCACCCATTGAAATGCGCCCAAGGTGTTAAAAGGAGTAGTGCTAAGTGTTAAAAAAAAAAAAAAAATTCTTTACAGGCAAAATGACTAAAGATGGAGGAACGAAAATGTTCTAAGGCAAATTCTCCCTTGACACCCAATATTGGTGGAATTTAAATATTTTTCTAAGTGTTAACAAATTCCACCTCTCTAGAGGAAAATACGCCCAAGGAGATAAATTTTTCGAAGCACAGATAAATTGGCAGTGGATACGTTGAGAATGTCAGCTTCGCGAGGATAATTAAAACTTTTTCTCCAAGTCAGAGCCAGCTAAATGCGCCTGGAATTGAAGAAATGGATTAAATTTGATGAAAATCATTTTTTCTAAGGTTCAAAAAAATTCAAAAATTAAATGAACCCGTTCGTTGGGTACCCATGGATTCCACGCGTTCTGGAGAAAATTTTCTTCTGGGTATTGATGATTATCGATGAGGAATGGGTTTTGGGGTCTTCCACGGTTTGTCAGGGATTTCAAGGTGAAGATTTTTTTATGGGCACCAGGTTGGTGAATTTCCTAAGGGAAATTTGAAAAATTTTCTAAGGCATGAAATGAAATGTGGTTGGCACAAAGTTGCCTTGGCCGATGAATTTGAAAATGATCGCCTAGATAATTTTTGATCAAATTCCCGATGAAGGAATTTCTTCTCGATTCTGAGTTGGATGAAATATCAGAGCAGAGTATGCCCAGGCAGAATGCAAGATGGGTTGGAAATTTGGCTAAGGCATGAAGAAATTAAACGCGAGGTTGGCTAAGGAAAAATGATGAGCCCTTGGAGATACGTGGAAGCCAAGCGATGATGATTTGAAGCAAGTAGTCCAAGATGATGAATCGCGAAGGAAGAAAAGTTGCCAGAAAATGGCTAAGTGTTGGGGCTCAAGTGACAAAGAAGAAACATTTTCAAGACTCAAGATGGAGAAAAGAGCGGAAGTTCGAGCAAGGTTGAAGAACAAAGTCAAGAAGAAGATCGAGAACAGTGTGAACACGTCTGCAAAAGGGAATCTTCTAGAAAGATGCTCGACATTATGGCTCATTTATTACCCCACTCTCTTTTGTGGCGGTTTTTAGGGCAAATCATGTTTAGGGCTGAGGTGGCACGATTTGGGCCATCCAGCCGATTGTAATCTGAGCCGTCCGTTGGACTTGGCCAGCTATATAAAGGGGGAGTCCCCCTCATTTGTACCTCATTAGCTTAGAGTTAGACAATAGAAGTTAGAATAGAGAGACAACTTAGTAGTATAGATTGATAGTGTAGTTTGAAGAAGAGGGAAAGTTTTCCCTTTGAAAACTTTGTAAGAAATTGTTGTGAACACTCTCTCAATAAAAGAGTTTTTCATTGATGGTGAACTTCGTCTTTGTTGTGAGTAGCTAGCAAGGTTTCTTTGTCCTTCTGATTCAAGTAGTGACTTAAAGTAGAATAAGTTTCATTTCATGCATGTAGTAGATAGTAATTGTGGGATGTGGTCTTCAATTTGAGCAAACTTCGTCTATCCATACCACTAGTGTGTTCGCTGATGGTGAATGTGCCTCGTGTGGTCAACTGGAATATCATGTACTTAACTTCGATCATGATTTGTATGTTTATATGCGTCGTTGTGATGGTATTTTCATGCTAAGTTGTGATATGAACATCTTGAACTACTCCTTTGAAGATTGCACCGGTTCTGTGGAGGCTGTCTGAAGCGAGGCAAAGCAGAGCCTGGTTGAAGCTTGTGAGAATTGATCGCCATGTCCACGCCTTAGAGTAGATTAGAGCCTTCTAAACCCTACATTTTCAATTCAGTACTTTCCGGTTAGAATAGGTAACTCGTGCTTCATAGACAAACCTTCTGAGCATATGAATTCCTCTCTCCGCTGCTGAACAATTCCGTAAGTCCCCTTGAAATACCAGCAAATCACATCGAGCCAAATTGAGCCTATTCGCACTGAAAGAACCTTGGAGTTGAACGCATGAACTTTCTTGCAATCTTAGCATGCGGAATACTTTGATCAAGAGAGAATAGGGAAGCCGTTGGCGACTTTATTAACGTTAGTGCGGTCCGAAAAAACACATCAACACTAGGTAGACTGTTGATATGATTTTTGTGACACTTAGTTGGCTTAGTTGGCTCGTTGTGATTTGCTGTTTTCACGAGGGGACTTACACAATTGTTCACAAGTTCATGGCAGCTGACAACAGATTAATGATGGAAGGGGATTTTTGCGTGGTTCGAATGATTTGGCAGGTAATTGCGAGTTTCTTAATACTAACCAGAAATATACTGAATTGAATGGCTGCAGAGATTAGAAAATTTATGTCCTATCTAAGAGCGGGACGTGGGATCAACTTCAGCGGGCTTCAACCAGACTTTGCTTCACCTCATCTTGGACAACCTCTACAAAGTTGGTGCAATCTTCAAAGGGGTAGCGAGGAATGTTCAAATCATAATTCAGCATAAGGACACCATCACGACGGCGCATGCCAAAACGTGAATCAAACTGAAGTTAAGCTTAAAGAGTATTCTAGTCGACCAACCACACAGGGCAAACTTACCGTCAGCAAGTTGCTAGTGGTATGGATTAAAGGAAGCTGCCTTGATCAAACACCACCATACACAACTAAGTACTTGCATGAAAATGAAAATTGCTCTACTTTAAGTCCTACTTGAAGTAGAAGGACGAAGAAACCTCGCTAGCTACTCACAACAAAAGACGAGATCATCATCAATGAAAACTCTTTTTATTGAGAGAGTGTTCACAACAATTTCTTACAAAATTTTCAAAGGAAAAACTTTCCTTCTTCAACTATGCTAACAAACTAATGCTAACTCCAAACTGTCTCTCTATGCTCTATCAGTATGTCTACTCACTAGTCTAATCTAATGATGTACAAATGAGGGGGGATGCCCCTTTTATAGCTATCCAAGTCCAATGGACGACTCAGATTACAATCAAATGGAGGGCTCAGATCAAGCCACATAAGCCCTAACCTTAAAAACTGCCAGAATGAGGAATGGTACAATAAATGAGTCAAAAGATTCCCACTCACTCCCAAAATAGCAAAGGCAATCAATGCCCACTATCAATTATCTAGAAGGTCTTCATCCAGAAAGGCGTGTCTGTTCTCCTTCTCCTTAGCTACAAAATCAATGAATCTGGTCAGCACAGCCTCAACCTCCTGAACAGAGATAGGTGGAATATGATCAAGTTGAAACTCCAACACTGTAACTACCTTCCCATGTTGAGTGCAAGACTTTCTCCAAGCAACTAGAGCATCCCGAGTGTTTTGGATAATGCTGGAGAAAATTGAGGTGTTCTCAAAGTCATCTTGAATGAAAGTCTTCACCTCTGAGAAGAAAGGTGGCAGTCTACTCCTCAAATCATCAGCAGTTACCTCCTTAGAATTCAGCCTCCTAGCAAATATAGCCTCCAATGTGTTCAAGACCCCATCAAGAATGTTCACCATGGCCTTTCTGACCCTGGCCGAATTTTCCTGTGCTACATCGAAGAATCCTCGGCCTGTCACAACTGAAGAATACCAGCTGGTGAAGTCATATCTATCACCCTTTTGTATCACGCCTCCCTTGACCAAAGTCTGTAAGGGAGTATGCATCAAAGCTTCTAGACGAAGGAAAACCTTGGTCTAATAGATATGAGCATCGCCCCAACCCTGATCAACTGCATCCATCCGTGCCATAATGCTGGAAGCCTGCTGATAAGCATGAGCAAGATCCTCCATAAACTTTTCTGTCTTAGCATGAACACTAGCAACCCACTTATTCGCCTCCTGTACCATCTTCCTCAAATCCTCCAAGCCGCTGACAGATTCTCTGGGAAACTCGGTTGGGAGCTCAATTGCAAGATTCTCTTGTCCACAAGGACGAGACAAATGCCGTACGTAACCTATCAATGTCTTGTTCTCCTTCTTCAATTTCTTATATTTGCCTTCAGTCCGGAGGAACTTGTCCTTGAGTGCCTGGTAGGAGTTATCACACTCCTCAATTATCTGTGCTCCCGTGGGGTGACCTAACTCCATGGTGTTGATCACATAATTTTCTAGAATAGCCTCATCTCAATCACACTCAATTCTTGGCACAACCACATGAAGGGTGCAAGAGCCATCCTCATCTGTTGAAATCTTTGAAAACTTCCTAGCTCTCTTCTTTGTTGGAGGCGCATTGATCCTTCCCAGGAATTCCTCCATCTCAACTGCTGGATCAGTCTCCTCAACGGGGCTCGTCCTCATCCTGTCTCTGAGCCAATCCGGTACTACCTGCTGCAGGTCAGAAATAATAAATGGCTGCTCATTCCTTGCTTCTTCTTCACGAACCTCCTCTCTAACTTCATCCTAACAAGGCTCACCAACTTCTACAGGTTGAGTATCCCCTGAACCTTGGGCCTCTTGCTCTATAATAGTGTCATCCTCTAATGCTGCCTCAATTTCATGCTGGAAGCATGTATTTGTGGTCGTTTCTTCATCTTCTTCCTGCTGGTTATCTTTGATAGGTGCGTTGACACTCTGGCCAACAGACTCTCTGAGGTGGCTGATTTGCCCCCTGTAGTTCTTGTTCCTTATTCAACATATTCCTTTGATTAGCAAACAATGAAACCTCTTGTATACTTGGAGAATGAGTCTCCAATGGCATAGGTAATGCCACCTCAATTCTCAGAGGCTCTGGCTGGACTGGCTCTTTCCTTCGTGACTCTGGAGCTCGAGCAACCTATTTCTTAGTTGTAGCAGTTGGCGTCCTATGATCTCCCATCAAGTTATAAGTGAGAGGAATTGACTTTCTCTTAAGCCTATTCACATGCCTCTCAACCCATCCTCTGGTGAACGTTAGGACTAGTATGCAAAGTGTATCCAAATCCGCAATCTCCGGCTCTGACCAATCTGGAAGTGGGAGTGGTGTATCCCTCACTGTCTCATAATCTGGATGAAGAACATTCATATCCTCGTCTACCTGGTCCGGCACTGGAACAATCTCACACCCCCTAATCATGCTCAAAGGTAATCTTGAAAACATCCTTCTTCTTACCTTAGCTTCATCCAATGCACTAGCCCAAAAATCTTCAATATTTTCCTTATGTCTGAACTCCTCTGACAATATCCATATGATATTCCTATGAGGATCATAATACTGTCTGCTGGTGTGGTAAGAAAGGTGGAAAAACTAAAGCTCATTTTCAACTTCCTTGGCTGCCTGTAGTGAAGGACACACCTCATCTGAATTTCCCATGATGATCGGGAAGTCAAATCCTCCCTTCTTTTTCTTCTGAATCTTATCATAGGCAATGAGTTGCCTAGATATTTCTAACATCAAAATCCTATTCGTAGGGTACCTGGGCAACTTGTAAGGATATGAAGAGAACCCTTGTAGCCTAATGTAAGTGAATTTTGAAAATTGGATAAACCAACATCCGTACCTTTCTATCAACTCCTGAGCCTCCTTGGATATCCTGTGATGAGTCCTTTGCTAAAGTGACCTCGTTATGTGCATGGTGAAGGCGTCATTGACTCTCTTGTAGTGAGATGTGCTTTTCAAGTGCAGCTGCAGACAAGCATCATGTATCTTAAATTGCTGAGAGTCACACCCAATAGGCTCCTTGTATGATATTCCTCTATATTTTTTCATACGAGCCAACATGTAGATGATGTATGAGCTCATATAGAATGTTTTTGTTCTCCTCAAACTCCGGAGTTGTTCATGCAAATTATCACTGATCATCACTGCCCAGTCAATAAACTCTTTGCCTTCCAGCACAAGGTTGATGTAGTAAAACATCCAAGGCTCAAAGATGAACGCCTGGGGACATCCTCTGACTCTGCTGAGCATCATGATCAAATCACAATATACTTGCTTCAGATCATCTGAGATTATTTGCTTCGACAACTTCGTGCGAGTGGGCTTGGGCTTGTTCATCCAACGGGAGTTTATCATATCAGCACATCTTTCAAATTTAGAAGCATACATTCGCTCAACACGTTCTCTCGTTTTGTAAATCATCTTCTCATGTGAGGGAATTCCAAATGCTTCGTCAATAGCCCCTGGCATGAGGTTGGCGAACAGCTTGCCATCCGGTGAAGTGATAGTCCTCCGCTTCGAGTTGTAACAATTAGCACACTCCATGATCAACTTTGGACATTGAATTGCTGGTGGAAAACCAGCAGCTGCATAAAGCCCACTTCTAACAATATTGTGCGAAGTGATTGATGGACAATGGCCTCCAATTCCCATCATTTGGCTTTTGAAAGCTTCCATATTGAAAGAGCCTAAATTTGTGTCATTCAACCTGCCTGTTGATGCGGTTTTTGTGACCATACCAAAAGGCAGAACAAAATAGTTTGGGCTACTCCGTTCTCTCTTGATCAAAGTATTCCATGCGCTAAGATTGCGAGAAAGTTTGCATGTTCAACTCCAAGGTTCCTTAAGTGCGAATAGACCCAGTTTGGTTGATGTGTATTGCTGTGTTCGTACGAGGGGACTTACACAATTGTCCAGATTTCTTGCAGTCAGCAGTTAATGTATGATATTGAAGGGGAATTCTTACGTGTATGATTTGGCAATGTGCATCTTTTCCTAAGACTAATAAGAAATATACGGAAAGTAAAGGGGAAAGGGCCTAAGAAATTTATATTATATTCTAAATGCAGGATATGTGGAGCTTCATTTTGATAGACTTCAACCAGATTTCACCTAGCCTCCGCCGGACAGCCTCAGTAAAATCGGTGCAATCTTCAAAGGGGATAGCAAAAGGTGTTCAAGTTATAGTTTAACATACGTACACCATCAGAACAACGCATATAAGTATGTAAGCCATAACTGAAGTTAAACACAAAATAATGTCCAGTTGACCACGCAAGGCAGACTTATCATCAACAAGCCGCTAGTGGTATGGAATAAAGTGAAGCTATCTCGATAAAACACCACACACCGAAGTAAGCTACTTGCATGAATTAAGCTACTTGGATACGAAAGGAAGAAGAAACCTTGCTAGCATTTCATGACAAGACGAATTTCATCATCAATGAAAAGATCTATTATCATAAAATGTGTTACACAACAATCTCTTCAAAAGTTCTCAAAGGGAAAACTTTCTCTCTTCTCCAAATGATGCAAAAATGCTCTACAATGTTACACTATCTAGCTCTAAAGCTAATGCTCTCTCAATGTCTACTCTGATTCTGACTCCTAATGAATTACAAATGAGGGGGACTCCCCCTTTTATAGCTAGCCAAGTCCCAAAGGACGGCTAGGGTTACAATCAATAGAGTGGCCAGAATCGTGCCACCTCAGCCCTAACCCTAAAAACTGCCAGAATAGGGGGTGGTACATTAAATGAATCAAAGATTCCCACTCACTCCCAAAATAGCAAATGCAATAAATGCTCCATACTCAGTCTTCTAGAAGATCCTCGTCCAGTAGTGTGTTCCCATTAGCCTTCTCTCTGACTGCCAACTCAACAAATCTGCCAAGTACGGCCTCAACCTCATGAACTGAAATAGGCGGAACACAATCCAACTGAAACTCTAACACCGTGACTGAGTGCTCGTGCCTTGTACAAGATTTTCTCCAAGCAGCTAATGAGTCCTGCGTGGTCTGGATCAAAGTGGAGAATGTAGCAGTATTTTCAAAGTCATCCTGTACAAAGGTCTTAACATCTGCGAAGAAGGGAACCAGCAAACCCTCAAATTATCAAAACTTATTTCGCCGAGTTGACCGCCCTAGCAAATATGGCCTCAGTATTGAACTCCATCTATGATATTAGCCATAGCCTTATGTATCTTGGCTGAATCCGCCCGTGCTGCATCGAAGAAGCCACGCCCTGTGATAGCTGAAGAATACCACCGAGAGAAATCATATCGGTCATTCGCCTGAATGACACCTCCATCAATCAGCAACTGCAATGGCACATGCCTCAACACCTCAAGATGCTGGATCACCCTACTCTGATAGATGGAAGCATCGCCCCAAACGCCGATCCACGCATCCATCCAGTACCCAAAATAGAAACTGTTGAAAGCAAGATGGGTCCTCCATGAATTTCTACGTCTCGGTCTGACTCACATGACCCCATTTATACGCCTCACATGCCATTCTCCCCAACTCTACTAAGCCGCTGATCGACTCTCTAGGAATATCTGCAGGAGGCTCTATCACTGGTACATCCTGCCCTCGAGAACGAGACAACTGCTGAACATATCCAACTAACGCCTTGTGTTCTCGTTTCAACTTCTTATATTTTCCTTCTTTCTTGAACAATCTATCTTTGAGGGCAAGGAAGGAGTTATCACACTCCTCAACAATCTGAGCACCAGTAGGGCGTCCCAAGTCAAGAGTGGTGACCACATAGTTTTCAGGAGCTGCTTCATTCCGGTCACACTCGACTCGTGGGACAACTTAGCGTGAAGGGTCAAGGCCATCACCTCATCGGTGGAATCTTGGCTCTTGCCTTTTTCTTCGGTGGAGGAGCACTGATCCGGTTTAAAACTCTTCCATCTCAACAGCTGGATCAATCTCCTCACTCGGGCTTCTTCGCATTCTATCTCTAAGCCAATCGGGCACCTCATATAGTATATCGAAGGGCTGCTGCTCCTGTGCCTCGACTTCTCTAACCTGTTCCACTTCTTCCTCATTCTGGCGAGGCTCATTGTCCTCGAGTGGCTGAGTGTTACCTGACACTATATCATCATCATCGCCATCATTCAAGGCCGCCTCTATCTCCTGCTGAAACTGAGGGTCAGTAATAGTCCCCTCATCATCATGCTGATCAATCCCTACGCGGTGCAGTGGCACTACGGCCAATTGACTCCCTCCGTGGAAATTTGAATATCCTTTCTGTATCTTGATTTTTGATTCAATGTAACCCTCTGATCAGCAAATAAAGACACCTCCTGTATGCTTGGAGAACGTGTCTCCAAAGGTACTGCCACTGTAACTCGTGGAGGTTCTGGCTGAACTATTTCTTTCTTTCTTCCTGTGGTGGGCGTCCTGTGATCTCCCATTAAGTTGTAGGTCAAGGCAATTGACCTACTTTTCAATCTGTTCACCCGTCTATCAACCCAAGCCCTGGTGAATGTCATAACTGGGATGGAAAGAGTATCAAGATCAGCAACCTCGGGCTCTGACCAATCTATAGGCGGAAGTGGAGTATCCCGAACAGCTGCATAGTCTGGATGAACAACATCCATGTCCTCATTGACCTGGTCCGGAACCGGAACTACCTCACACTCCCTGATCAGAGTAATCGGCAACCTAGAGAACATTCTCTTCCTCACTTCAATCTCATCAACTGCATCAGCCCAGTAATCCTCAATGGTGGCCTTGTGTTTGAATTCCTCTGACAACACCCAGTTGATGTTATGGTGCGGGTCATAGTGTTGTCTACTTGTGTGATATGAAAAATGATAGAATTGAAGCTCACTTTCAGCTTCTCTACATGCCTGTATCGAAGGACAAACCTTCGTCAAGGTTGCCCATCTAATTGAAACTCCTATCCTCCTTTCTTCTTTTCACGGATTTCAAAGGCCCGATTAAGCATCTAACTATCTAGCATTATTATTCGTACATTGGGTACTTAGGCAGCCTATATGGGTGTGGAAGAAAATCCTTGCAGGCCTAATGTGTGAAAATCTTACAAGTGTATAAACGGCACCATACCTAATTAGCTCCTGGGCATTTCTAGAGATTCTGCACTGTAACCTCTCCTGAAGCAGCCTCGTGATGTTCATGGTGAATGAATCGTTGACACGTTTATAATAAGTTGTGCTCGAAAGGTGCAACTGCGTACACGCCTCATGAATTTTGAACTGGTGAGAGCCACAACCGATGGGTTCCTTGTAAGAAATTCCTCTGTACCTCGTCATCCGTGCCAACATGTAAATGAGATAGGAGCTCATGTAAAACGTTTTAGTCCTCCGCAAACTCAGGAGCTGCTCATGTATATTATCACTAATCATCTCAGCCCAATTGACATAATCTTGCCCTCAACACAGTTGATAAAGCATCAGGCTCTTAAAAATATGGGGTTGTGGGCATCCACAACCACCTTTCGGCAACATGATAAGATCACAATATTCACCTTCAAGTCCTACGCTATGATGTAATTTTGGCAACCGTGCAGAGGCGACTTTGGAGTGCTCATCGGTGAGTGTTAATTGTATCCATACATCTCTAAAGCGAGAAGCATCCCACATCAGCTCATTAGCTCCTGGTTGTGAATCCATGTTCACGTGCCGGGATCTAGCTTCACCAATGGCTGCCGGAGTGAGATTGGCAAGTACTTGGCCATCTGGTGACGTGATCGACCGGTGTTCTTTCTCGTAACAGTTGGCGCACTCCATAATCAACTCCGAACACTGAATAGCTGGCGGAAAACCAGCAGCTGCATATAGTCCACTTAGGACGATGTTGTGCGAAGTGACCGAAGCCCGATGACTTCCAATCCCGAACAGCCTGTTCTTGAGAGTCTCCAGGTTGACGGCGCCCAAGTTCGTGTCTATCAACCTGCCCAATTTCGAAATGAACTTTGACTCCGGCATGAACGTTTTGCTCAGCTTCTTGATCGTAGCTTGTCTTGAGGCACCATTGTCCTTTCCGGTTGTCCTCGCTTCAGCCATCTACAACATAACAAACGTTCATCAGCAATTAAATTTAATAAAATAAGGCATGATAGGGGCTGCAGTCGAATTCTAGAAGCTGCAATATCTTTCATGTTTGCAAACCTCAGCTTCTTCTCTTGAATAAGTTCAAATTCCGACACTTAGAACAGATTTCTAAGTGAACTCTGATGACCTTACTTCTCAATCAGCAATCAGCAATTTCAACTTCAACTACTTCGTATCAGCAATCAGCAAATTTTAAACTTCTATGACTTGCACTTCAAACCAGCAATCAGCAATCTCACACAAGCAAGTCCGTGCTTTTCTCAACTATTTCAACTCAATACAAGGCATCCCTTAACCAGCAACTTCAACTAAGCAAATCAGATTTCAAACTTCAACTTAGCAAGGCCGTACTTCTCAAGCAATGGCGCACCTCTTTCAAACTTCTATAATTCAAGCAAATCAAATTTCAGCCACTTAAGTCGTACCTTTTACAAGCAAGCTCAATCTTCAGCAAACACTTCTCCACTCAGCAATGGCATACCTTTCTCAGCAACTTCAATCAACTCTCAAGTGCGCCCCTTCAGCAACTTGCACTCCTTGGAAAAATTCGAACTTCTTCAAGCTCACTCAGACTTAGCAAATTCGCCTTTCTCAGTTGTGAAAATGAGTGAAAAACTTGCTCATTTTATAGCTAAAATTCAAATTCTAGAAGACGTTAATTTTAGCCAGTGCCATTAAACTCCACTACTCCACTTCAAGAATTCGAATTTTCCCTCTCTGGTGTTTCTGACACTTGTCTCCAGTCGTCGGGAATATTATTCTTCTAGAAACTTGACTTTGACTGGCGTTTTGGATTACTTTTTGAAAAATTCGAATTTAAATTCATCTTCTCTTAACTCACCAGCCGGAGCTTTGTCACTTGAATTCGAATTTTTAACTTCATCATCTGCTCTGGAAAATTCATCTTTGAAGAGTTTAATCAAAATCATCTAGGCAATTCCCTTTGGATTCATCGTTCAAAGAAAATTCACTCTGAAAACTCATTTTATTCAAATTTGCCTTAGAAAATTCAAAATTCTCCCTTAGGAAAATTCATAACTTAAGCACTGATCAAATTCCTCACTGAAAAAGTGTCGGCAAAGCTTGAAAGATCTGGAAATCCATTCATCATCACAAATGTTCAGTACCCAGAAGCAAATTTTCGTCAGAATGTCTCGAATTCATGGGTACCCAACGAACGGGTTCATTTAATTTTTTGAATTTTGAACCTTAGAAAAATATTATTTCCATCATTTTAAATTGTTCTTCGCCTGTGATCACTTTGTGTTGTTCTGACCTCTTGAAAAAAATTTGAATCACCTTGCATTATCATCGTCTCTGACTTCATTACTGAGAAAGTTGCTCGTGCTCCGGAAAATTCTATCATCTGAGTTCTAGGCATATTTTCCAAGGAAAATAAATTTGCCTTAGAAAATATTTTAAAATCATCTTGTACTTTTGAAATCTTGCCTTAGAAAAAATTTGATTGCCAGTGGAGAGGAATCTTCATTTAGAAAATTTTTATATCAACTTCATTCCCAGCACGCCTTGCACATTTTATCTCCACTTCATCACTTGGAAAATATTCATTCAAAAGCCCAACGCCTTAGATAATTTTAACACTTAGAAAATATTTCACTTTCCACTGAGGCGCCTAGCACACTTCAAAACATTTCAACGCCTTCAAGATATTTTAAAATCACCTTATATCACCCTTACTCCCTAGGCGCGCATTTCATTTTAACTCTCAACACCTTGAAATATTTTCCAACGCCTTATATCACCCTTCAAACATTGGCGCATACTTCACACTTAACGTTTTATTCTTAACACCTTCAAAATACTTTCTAACACATTCCAAACGCCTTAGGAAATATTCCTAACACCTTATGACTCCCTTCACACGCCTAGCAAGGTTTCACAAAGGCCCACCACCTTGGGCGCATTCTACACATGAAGAGGGATGACGCCTAAGCTTTCACCACCTTTCACCACGCTAAGTAACATTTTTCACCTTATTTACCACTCGTATTTACCTTTCACATGCAAACATGGGCGCATTTCCTTGTAGGAGGAGGACGAACTTGCAAATGCCTTCATGTGACTTTTCAACTTCCGTTTTTTGTCTTCATGTGAGCTCATTTGGGCGCATTTAGGAGGGTGAGGAGGACGAACTTGCAAGTTGGGCGCATTTTCATACTAGTGGAGGATGAAATCTCCAACATCTTTGGGTGACCCTTCACCTTCCAAAATTTTGTCTTGACTTGCATGATTTGGGCGCATTTTACCCCCTAAGGAGGACGAGTTTGCTTTGACCTTGTTGACTCTTTGCAAGTTGGGCGCATTTTGATGTGAGAGAAGGATGGGCGCATTTTGATGTGAGAGAAGGATGGGCGCATTTCAATGAGGGTGGCGGATTTTCATACTTAGAAATTTTTCGAACTTTTTCCTTCCTCCATCTTGGGCGCATTTGGACCCCTGAGCAGGATGAAATTTCGTTGACTTTTGTTTGACTTTCCTGCCTTGGGCGCATTTTGCCCTCTCAGCAGGATGAACTCACATTTTCAAAAATTTTCTACGCCTCTAGCTGAGTTGGGCGCATTTCTCCAT
>VDFB02161224.1:0-38411 GCA_007258455.2 Sequoia sempervirens | reverse complement strand
ATTCAACATTATTTTCCTTGCCAGTCGCTTACTTCAGCCATTCTGCAAAAAAAAAAAAGATAGTCATTAGAAATTTAACTTAGAAAAAATAAAATCACATCGGGGCTGCCAGCAGATTTTCGAAAATGAGAAGCTTCAGCACTAAATTTCAACTTTAAACCTCAACACCTCCTGCAACAACTTCAAATTCTCAACACTTAGAAGATTTACTTGCAGCAATACACTCTCTAGTACTTAGAAGAAATTCGACCCAAGCTTACTTCAGCAACTTCTCAATTTCGAATTTATCCCTCCTCAAAGCTCAACTTTGAATTTCTTCACCCTCAATTTTCCTGACAATGCAATCTTCTTCACCTCAGAGCATCAAAGTCGACCTTGCTAGCTGATGGAGAAAATAACAAAACTTCACAGCTCATATAGCCAAGTCGAATTCTAGAAGAAGCTAATTTTAGCTGAGTTATTAAATTTCCACTACTTTGCTGTAAGAATTCGAATTTCCCTCCTCAGGCAGTTGTAACACTTGGCATCTGGCGTCTGGAATATTTGACCTTCTAGATTTTCAAAAAGATTCATCTCCATTGGCCTAGGCGTACCTCACTTTAGCATTTCAAAATCATCTTTTGAAAATATTAACTTAAATGGTTTCCTTGAGAAATTCGTTTCACTAGCTGAAGCATCGACACTTTGATTTTATCCATCTCTGGCTTGGGAAGATTATTTTCATGACAAATTTGATCAACTATTATTTAGGCATCTGACTTCAATTTCACAAGTCAAGGCATTTTATTTCTAACAACACTTTTTCCTTCTTGCCTTGGTAAAATTTTTATTCTCCTTAGGAAATTTCATTTTTCAAGCGCCCATCAAAATTCATCTTACAATCCTTGGCAAGGTGTGGAAAATTTTAAAATCAATCCCTTGTCGAAGATATCCAGTACCCAGAAGAAAATTCCCCTTAGAAAATGCAAAATTCATGTGTCTATATACGAAGGGGTACTTATAATTTTTGCAATTTATACCTTAGAAAAATACTTCATCATCAAAATTTATCTCCACCCTTATCCTTTTGGCGTTTTCCTTGCCTTCAGAAAATTTTCCAATTCACCTCTTGAAGTTGGGTGCATATTGACTCCTTCTCTACCAGTTCGTACACGTCTTAGGAAATTTTATCATCCCTTCCCAAGGTTGGGTGTATTTCTCTAGGGGAGGGGGAATTTTCCCATACTTAGCATATTTTCAACTTACCCAACTCCACTTTGGGTGCATATGAGGGGTGGAGGAGGAAAATTTTATACTTAGAAACTTTTTCTCACCTTGACTTGATGAGGGCGCGTTTAGGGGGGGGGCCTAGGAGGAATTAACAATACTTAGAACATTTCTTTTAAAAGCCACCACCTTCAACAACTTTGGGCGCATGAATGGTCTAGGAGGAATTCAACACTTAGAAACTTTTTTAAAGCCATCTCCAACATGGGCGCATTTGAGGTGTGGAGGTAGAATTTCCACACTTAGAATATTTCTTGAACATCCTCCATAGTGCAAGGTGACATGGGCGCATTTCAAGGCCCTTGTAGGAACTTTTCTTCACTTAGTAAATTCCTCTAGTCTCCTCCATGTTGGGCGCATTTAGCTAGGTGTACAAGAATTTTCAATAACTTTGAAACTTATACTCCACCTACCTTCTTCTTGGGTGCATATTTTAGGGGTGTTGAAGGAATTTTTCAACGCCGTAGAGCATTTTCCAAGTCAATCCTTCAAGATGGGCGCATTTAGGGGATCCTGCAGGAATTTCCATCACTTGAAAACTTTTCATCCTCCAAGGCAAGATGGGCGCATTTGAGGGGTTGAGCAGGAACTCCAAGACTTTTAGAAATTTTTTTCCAATCTAGCTTCTAGCATGGGCGCATTTCAAGGGTCATGGAGGAACTTTCTCAGACTTAGACATTTTCAGGCTTCCTTCTTGATGATGGCGCATTTGAAGGTTGGAGCAGGAATTTCTCATGACTTAGTCACTTTCTGGCTTGCTCGCCCCTTGTTTACTATATTTAGTAAGCCTCTGGTTTACACACTTCTGTAGCTTGGATTGATTTGAATTTACGCAATAGGAACCTCATGATCTAGTTGACCCATTCACATTGCCATCTTGTGTCGACCTGCTATTTATAGCTTGTTTTTGGAGATGATTTACTATTTATAGTAACTGCTTGATTTCAGGATTTCTGCAACTCTGCTCGACGTGAAATTTGCTCCATAGGGTCCTCGTGGGTTGACTGACTTGTTCGCATTGGCGCTTCGCACTGACTTGCTATTTATAGCCTGTTTGATAAGTGACTTACTATAAATAGTAAGTGCTCAGATTGCCTTCAAATTTTACCAGTGGAATCCTTGAAAGATATTGATTGCAATGGGATACATCAGTTTTTAGAGATTTTGGCGTTTGACCCCTCATTTTAGGTCCCGAAGCTAGAAACCCTAATTTGACATGCATGTTGATCGAATGATCTCCGTTTGACCTCATTTCTGTTGCATTTCGCCCTGTTTGTGATGTTGAAGTGTTGGGCAGCTACCGGAGTGATCCCGCTAAAAATAGTAAGTGTCTAAAAAAGTGACCAATCAGCTACTGGGTGTGTTTGCATGTCACACTGCCCGAGAGATCTCACAAAACCCAGAAAAACCCAACAAACTAGACTGCATGCGAGCACTGGCTAAAAATAGAAAGTTCCTAAAAAGTGGTCAGTTATGCCTGCATGTTACCTTGTTGTGTAGCTCTTGAAAAACCCATGATGAATATGCTGACATGCACTGAAAAGTCTTGCATGCAAACCCTAAAAATATACTTTTAAGACGACTTCACAAAAAGGTCCTAATCCTGGTTTGGATGCTATATAACTGCGAAGCTCCCGAAAAACCCACAAAGAATATCCAGACATGCGTTGAAGATTCCAACATGCAAACCCTAAAAATAGCCTCCAAAGTGAAGACTGCTGAAATTTATCATCTCATCTTGCATGTTATATTATTGCGTAGGTCTCGAAAAATCCAGAAATATTCTCCAGACATGCATCGAAAAACCTTGCATGCAAACCCTAAAATCTGCTCCTGAAGGTGATACTTGCTAAAAATAGCAAGTTGTTAGATCTAGCTCAAAATTTGCAAGTAGATAGCTTAAAGTGCTCTAAGCATGGTGTAATAGTCAGAATTCAATTAGCCAACTCAATTTTGACCCCAAATTGACCAGAAGATCCAAAACCCTAATTTTCAGGCTTAGCCAAAATTTCATGTTTAAGCTCAAAGACGGGCACATCCCTGGAAAGGCAGACAAAAACAAGAGAGAGAGAGAGAGAGAGAGAGAGAGAGACAAAACCAAAGCGAAAAGATGGGAACGGAGCAAAAATTAGTGGGGTCCCCATTTTAAATGGGGTGATGTGTGAAAAGGTCACAACATCTGGCGACTCCACGGGAAAGTGTTGAAAAACACTTTAAGAATTGAACCTTAGTTAATTTCCCTCAAACCATCATACAAAAAGGATACTCACTCAAAAGGGGAGAAGAATCCGATATTGGATCAAAACACCTTCATCCAAGATCTTGTGAGTGTGTGCATATTCATTCCATCTCTAAACCATCTCGACTTCCGGAATTGGCCGTGGTAAATTATATAAATATCTTAACTTCAAAAGCATCTTGGACATTGCCTCGCTGCCAGTCAGGTGTCCATAGCCCCGACGAGGTTGTCGCTACAATTCTCACTAATATTACTCCACTACTAGCCAGGCGTCCATACCCGCGGTGGAGTTACTCGCATATTCCCAAAACCAATGTCCAAGCATAATATTTCTTTCATTTCTCTCCTTTTATTTCTTTTCTTTTTCCTTTTCAAATATTTTCTTTTAGCACATTTTCTTTTCTTTCATATTGATTTTTCGTCAATTCCATAATTGGTTGCCAGGCAGTGAAGCCTCCAATAGGTCTGAGAATTGTAGTGGCGCTGAAGCAAGATGTAAGGTTTTCACTTGCCATAACCTTTCCCAAGAAACCAAAATGACTCAGAGTGGAGATAGGTAGGGCATTTAAGATTTTTAGACTCATGTGTTAAGACACAGTAACGGGTTAATCTCCCGAGTCGAGCTTATTCCGAAACTGGATGATGACAAGAGGAAAACAACCTTGGTTTTCAAAATTTGCATAAACTCAAATGGAAAGAAACCAAATTGTGAAAAGAAAACCATCATCACCCCCTTCGCAACAGGAAACTCTAAAATCTTTTCCCATTCCAGATCAAAAACCACTTGAGCAGACAACTCAAGGGAAGAACGCCAAACCAAAAATCCAAAAGGGCAACAAACCAAAACCAAGAAAAAGCAAACGAGAAAGCAAACCTAATCTAAGTATGTACAAAGTAGGTCCTCAGAGGGAACCTAGGACTGGAAATAATGCTTGAGGAATTTCCCATTGACTAGCAATGGGATATCCTCTCCTGTCAGAGTTTGTAGCTTGAATGCATTATCTCCGAGGATTTCAGAAATTTGATAAGGGCCCAACCACAATTTGTCGAACTTGTCGTGATCTCCTTTCTTTTCGTGGGCCTTGTCCTAGTATAAGACCAAGTCAGAAATCCGGAAGGACTCGACCTTTGCTTGTTTATCAAACCATCTTTTCACAATTCCCTGATGCTTCGCTAGATTTTCCAATGCTTCATCTCTCTTTTCTTCCAAATGCATCAACTGAGACAATCTTGTTTGAATTTGATCTTCCCCTTCGAGATACTCCTGAATGAATTGGAGAGTTCAGATCCTAAGCTGAACTGGAAAAATAGGATCCTGTTTGTAGACCAAGTGATAGGGAGATGTTCCCAATGAACTCTTTGTTCTAATCCTGTCTGCCCATAGAGCAAACCTCAGTTGCGTGTGCCAATCCTTAGGGTTTTTATCCAACAACTTCTTGATAGCATTTAACAAATTCTTATTTGTGGACTTTGCCAGTCCATTCCCCTACGGATAATAGTTGGAAGAGAATTTCAACATGATTCCATATTCAAATGCCCAGTTAGAAAAATTTAATGCTGAGAAAGCTAGGTCGTTGTCGCACACTAGGGCATGGGGGAATCCGAATCTTGTGACAATGTTTTCTTCAATGAACTTGATCACCACATCTGTTGTGCATTGCTTCAGAGCTTGAGCCTCTGTCCACTTGGTGCAGTAATTTGTTGCTGTCAAAATGTACTTGTGCTGACTCGAAGAAGGCAGATTGATCATTCCAATGAAGTCTAATCCCCATTTTGCAAAAGGCCTACCTCAACCACCGACTGCAAGGGCATAGCTGGATGCTTTCCTCTGTTTGCAACTGTCTGACAAACGTGACAAGCCTTCACATGTTCATATGCATCTTTGAAAAGTGTGGGCCAATAATACCTAGCCCTTAAAATTTGATGAGCTGTGGCTAAACTACCTCCATGACTAGTTCCAAATTTCTCGTGAAAATGTTCCATCAACCGTTTAGCTTCTTCCTTTCCTACACATCTCAGATAAATGCCTTCATGGTTCTTCCTATAGAGAACTGACCCTTGGAGCATGAACCTCTAACTTCTCATTCTCAAGGCTCTCCAACACATATATTTGTTGCACTAGCCCTGGACCAAGCATTGCAATCGTTTGAGCCAAAGCCTGCCCTCGGACCAATTTCATAGGCTGTATCTCTATATCATATTCTTGCAAAGTGGCGACCCACTTGCCTCTTCTTTCTCCTAGCTTATTTTGCATCAACAATGTTTTCACCGTGGCATCTGGAACAATTGCATAGACCTTGCTTCTCAATATATAGTGTCTAAACTTTTTGACTGCCTTCACCAAGGCATAAGCTTGCTTCTCAATACTAGGATACCTTAATTCTGCCTCCTTTAAAGGTGCAATTATAAAAGCAATTGGGTGCTCATCCTTTTCTTCTGTATTTTGTGTTAGTATTGCCGCACATGTATGCTCTGAGGCAAATGAATACAAATAGAATGGCTTAGTGTAATCCAGACTGACCAGTACTGGAGCATCCACTATTGCTTGCTTAATTTCATCAAAAGCCTTCCTAGTCTGAGGAGTCCATTTGACCTTCGCATTTTTCTTTAGCATCTCATTCAATGGCCTCACTATTTCAGCAAATCCGGTTATGAACTTTCTGACAAAATTAATTTTGCCAAAGAATGATCTTAACTCCTTTCGACTACCTGGCAAACCAATCTTTGAAATGGCATCGATACGTTCTGGGTCAATCGAGATCCCCTTCTCCGAGATGACATGACCCAACAACTTTCCCTTGGTGACACCAAATATACAGTTCTTGGGGTTAAGTGATATGCCGAATCTTCTACATCTCTGAAATATCTTCCTTAAATCTTCCACGTGGTCTCCTCTTCTCTTTGAAAACATAGTTAGATCATCCATGTATATAATTATGCATTTCCCTACCAAATCTCGGAAGGCGATATCCATAGCCCGTTGGAAAGTGGCTCTTGCATTGATCAAGCCAAAAGGCATCCTCTTGTATGCGAAAGGTCCCCACTTGGTGGTGAACGCTGTCTTTAATCTGTCTGCTTCTTCTACCATTACCTGATTATAACCTGAGTAGCCGTCTAGGAAGGACATCATCTGGGAACCATTCGCAATCTGCAACACTTCGTCCAACGAAGGCAAAGGATAGTTATCTTTTTCAGAAGCTCTATTCAAATTGGGGAAATCCACACATAGCCTTATCTCGCCATTCTTCTTTCTGACTGGAACTAGATTGGCAACCCACGTGGAGTGCCTCACTGGAAAAATAATACGAGCAGAAAGAAGCTTCTTGACTTCCTGATAGATCAATGGTTCTAACAATGGATTCACATGCCTCTGCCTCTGTCTGAATGGTTTGCTGCTTGGTTTCAATGGAATCATGTGTGTACTCAAGGAGGTATCATACATTTTCAAGTCTTCATATCCCTAGGCTATTACGTCCGGGAACTCTCTCATGGCCTGTAGGATGCCTTCCTTTTCTTCTGGTGTGCAAAGTTTTCCAATAAAAATGTTCTTTACTTGTTCATCTGTCCCTATATTGACGACCTCACAGTCATTTCCTTGGGTACTCTGGTTTCTACTTAGTTTGTTAGGATTAAACAATATTTCTAGTTCAACCATACCTCTTGGAATACCATTTTTCTTCAAATTCAGGATCCCTTCAGCATCAAACTCTGCTTCCTCCGTCTCTTCTTCATCAATAATTTGTGCCTCGAATAAACTAGAGCATGTGAGAAAATCCAGAATTTGTTTATCATCGTCAAACACTTGAAAATTCTTTATGTTATCTGGAATTGAAGGTGTCGAGACTAATTCCACTGTGAACTTCTTCAATCCCTCCATAGCCAAAGGCTGCAAGGAACTAGCAGCTTGTGCAAGAGAAATAGCAATGGGGTTCTTGGACCTGTAAACTTGCTTGATATTGAATGCATCAAAACTTTCTATGAGGTCCCATACTCGGTTGCGGTAACGATTGAGCCTTTTATCACGACAAGCATACTGTTTCCTTACTTGTCTAACCACAATAATTGAATCTCTGAAGGCGTGCACAATCTTGGCGCCCTTTTGAATTGCAAGGATCAATCCATGAATCAAGGATTCATACTCGGTGACATTATTGGTGCACGAAAATTGGAGTCTGTAAGCTCCCAAATATGCTTCTCCGGTTGGGCTAATTAGCTCAAATCCTGCTTCATTTCCTTTCTTTGACTTTGATCCATTGAACCTCAAGGTCCATACTTGATCTTCTATGAGAGTGTTGGGAGGCTGAACATGTGCATTTTCTAGGTTGCACGCTTCTGGAACCTTTTCTTCGATTACTGGCTGAACCTTCTCATCTTTTACAAATTTTTCCATAAAAGCATCTTCTTCTTCATTATCCTTGACACTTTCCTTGCACGGAGGCTTGTGGAACGAGCTTTGAAACTTGCTCCAAGGAAACCTTGCACATGGCATAGCTAACTTCTGAATGGGATGCCTCATGAATTCTACACCAATTTGGAAGTAACAAATTCTTGACAGAGGTGTCTTTTCCCAACTCTACTTCTTGCTTCACACTTCTCAGAACAAAATCTCTGAAATTTTCAAACATCCCTTTGCCTTCATTATCACTTGAATCACTCTCGACCAAAGCTTCCATGGAAGCAGTGGAATCTTCTAAAAACTTCCCTTCATTTGAACTTTGTAACATCAACACTTCTTGCTTGACGGGTTTGTATGAGCCCAAATCAGTTTCTACAAACATAATTTCATTATCTTCGCCATATTCGGTGATCATTAATCTAAGCCTTGATGTGCTATCAATTTTAATCTGATTTGGAACTCTTCATGGAAGCCACATGTGGGAAAAATCCGTTGCAATGTATCCATTCAATTTCCTTGCCCAATCTCTGCTTAGCAACATGCCATATCCATCAGGTATGTTGACCACTGATATATCAATACAGCTCTGAACTCGAGGGTCGGCTGCCAACTGCATATGAATGTTATTCAACTCTCCAACAACTGGAACTTCTGTCTTGCCCAGTTAGGTTACCTTCTTGTTAGTTTGAAGTGGGACTAATCCCAACCGTTCGCACACCTTCAGTGGCATGACGTTGCTGGAAGCACCGGAGTCGATCAAGCAATTGTGTAACAGTTTTCAGAAAATTCTGATTGAAACAAGGAATGGGGCTGGTTCATCTTTCCCTTGATAGAATACCACTGGTTTTCTTCTTTCCTCCGCTATCTTGATTATTGCTTGCATTAGGATATGGTGGCGTTGTGAAATTGTTTGGAGGAATCGATGACGTCAGAGGTTCCTTCTGATGATAGCTCCTCTGATAAACTTTGGGGGCTGCTCCTCCAGATGTTTGAAAAGCTTGCACCTGTCTTCTCCCTTCTACCAAAACATTGTTATTGAGAGGTGGAAAAACATAATTGTCTTGGCCAAGAGGCTCCTCTGAATGTGTGGCCTGAGCTTCTGAATATACTTGAGCTTCTGGCGTTTGATAGTTTGGTGCCCCCATGGGACCATTTGCCGAAGCTGGTGGAAATATTTGATTAACTTGTGGTGGCGTGTAGCTCTGGTATTCAGGCAGAAAATTGAAATCTTCTAGAATGAGCGCCTAGTCGTATCGTTGTACTTGGACTATTTCATATCTAGTAGTCGGAGGATTCTCAATACCTTCCATGTTCTTTACTTCTCTTTTGAAAATATCAGCGACTACTTGAAATTCATGACATTGGAGTTTTGAATGCTGAATTGTATTTTGCAATCTACACCATCCTGAAATAGCGGCCTTAGACAAGTAAACTCTATCCACAGGATGGTTTTCAGGAGGCGGCGGGTTATCCAATGGTGAAGGTACACCTCCGTTATTGGGCCCTGTATTCCAGGACCTCTTCTGATATCCTTGATTATTATTCCTATACCCATGACTATTTTTCGTGATTGTGTCCTTGATGGGCATCCTGGTGGTTTGGAGGATTATTCTAGTATCCTCGATTGGCACCTTGATGTGCCTGATAAGTTCTTAGCATGGATTGCATCTGATTATTCTGATTTTTGAGGTAAGTCACCTCAATTGACAGCCTTTTCATCTGTTCTACTAACTCTTTCATTTATTCTTTCTCCTCTTGAGTCCTTGTTGGTGGTACTGTGTTTTGGAGGTAAACATGCTGTGTTGCCTGAGTTTGGGACAAAGGAGTCCCAGGATGGAGAACTAACTCATTAGATGGTGCTTGTACTTGGTAAGTCGGCTAAGGGATTGGATTCATTGCTGGGACTTGTTGATTCCAGGTTGAGCTGAGAGTCTGTACCTGATTGTTTGTCGAAATCAGGCTAGTATACAACAAGGGCCTAGTTATGTTCTATCCCATGTTCTGGCTTACTTCAACAACTTTGGCATAGGCTTGGTTCATGTTGGCGGGAGCGGGATGAGCTTGTCTTATGAACATTGTGGTCAAAGGATCCAAGGCTGAATAATAATTTTCTCTAGCATCAGCGACCACATAAGGGTTATGCAACCTTGTGAGAGCCTTTTGGAATCTATTATTGAATGCATGAATAGGCTCTTTGTTCAGCCTTCTCACTTCGACAAATTGGCGATAAAGTTCTACAGGAGTAATGGGAATACCAAACTTTCTGATGAAGGCCTCCTTCATCTATTCCCATGATCTTATTGACCCGATTGGCAAGTGAATGAACAAATAGTGAGCTTCTTCTCCTAAGGAATATGGAAATAGCCTACAAGCCACGTCTACATATGCAATCTGTCTGTTGCGCAAATGGTCTTCAAACATCTTAATGTGGTCTTTAGCAGTCCGGTTTACATCATTGACATGAAACTTAGAGCAGAAATTTTCAAGATTCTTCAGCATATCATGATAGTCAACAAACTCTAGCAGAGATAGATTATTGACCAACCAAGTAGCACCATTCTGAGCCGGTTGGGCCATTGCTTGAACTGGTTGTTGTTGCTGATAAACAATAACTTGGGCTGGCTGTTGTTGGGGTACAGTAGCCTGAATTGGTTGTTGTTGTTGGATGGGTTGTTGTTGCTAAATAAACACTAGAACTTGTACTTGTCTCGGTTGAGCAAACCTCGAAGCACTAGGTGGAGTTCTGAACAAACTTGAAATTTCCTCTCCGCTTTCTTCGCTCAACTGAACCTCTTCGTTTGATAAAACTTCTTCACTTGATCGAACTTCTTTGCTTGATTGGGTTTCCTCATTCAATCGAACTCTTTTCTTCTTCCTAGCTCGAGTAGGTAGTTCTAACTCCACAAACTCTTTGGACAAACTAGGCGTGGACCTTAAAATTCTTTTCAACTTGTCTGGCGAGAATGAGCTGATACGATCCAGGATGTAGCTGATTATTGACGAGGTGCTGGAGTAGGAGCAAGTGGTTGTCTCTGATTCAACAAATCCCTTTCAATAGCAACTTGAATCTTAATGGCCTTCTCCTCTTCTTCCTCCAACACAAAGCAAGTTTGCATATACTCAGTGTAGCTCCACTTCGTCTTCCACGCGAGATTGTTCAAACCTGCGAGGATGTCTTCTTGATCGTCGTTGAATCCCAAATTTGGCTGCAACACTGGAAATATCTCTCTATGCGGTAGCACCATCTTGATTCATGATAATTATTCTCGAATAAATTCCTCTTTGATGAAAATCCCTTCTTTACTTCAATGTGGCTATTAATTGCAAAGATCCTTGATAGGCCCTCCTTCTAGCGCCAATTCTGTTTATGTGTTTTTTGTGACCGCACCAACACAGAATTAAGTTTCCCAACAATCACTCTATCCTCTCTTGAACAAAGTCTCCTACATGCTAAGATTGCGAGAAAGATCATGCATTTAACTCCAAGGTTCCTTCATGCAGTAGATAGTCTCAGTTGGCTTGATGTGATTTGTTGGTAATCTCAAGGGGGACTTACACAATTGTTCAGCTGAAGATCGAAAGGGGGGTTTTACAAGCTTCAAAAGATTTGGCAATGAAGCACAGGTTTCCTAAACTAACCAAAAAATACTGAATTTAAATAATTGCAGTGATAGAGGATGCTATGGACTAATCTATGTGCGAACGTGGAGATCAACTTTTAGAAGCCTCAACCAAGCTCTACTTTGCCTCGCCTCGGACAACTTCCATAGAACCGGTGCAATCTTCAAGGGGAGTAACTAAAAGTATTTAGATCATAATTCAATATGAGGACACCATCACAACAACGCATGTCAACACGTAAACTATAATCGAAGTTAAGTCCGCAATGTTCCAGTTGACCACGCAAGGCAGACACACCATCAGTGAGCCCGCTAGTGGTATGGATAAGCGAAGCTTGCTCAAATTAAACACCACATTCCACAACTATCATCTATTTCCATGAAATGAAATCTACTTTACTCTAAGCTACCTTAAGATTCTATTGCAAATTAGAAGGACGAGGAAGCCTCGCTAGCTACTCACAACAAAAGATGAAACCACCATCAATGATAACTCTTTTTATTATGAGAGTGTTCACAACAACTTCTTACAAATATTTCAATGGAAAACTTTGCTTCCTCTTCAATCTATGCTATTGCTAAGCTGTCTCCCTATTCTAATAATTTACAAATGCTGGGGGATGCCCCTTTTATAGTTGGCCAAATCCAGTGGACGACTTAGATTCAATTACAATGAAGGGCTCAGATTGAGCTACATAAACCTTAACCCTAAGACCGCCATCAAGAAGAGTGGGGCAATAAATGAGCAATTAATGTCCACCACCCTTCTAGAAGATTCTCGTCCAGGGATGCATTCCCACTATTCTTGTTATTGACTGCAAACTCGATGAATCTGGCCAACATAGCTTCAATCGGCATGGCAGGAACGTTCTTAATCAAACTCCAAGATGACTACCTCTTTCTTTTGTTTGATGGTGATTTTCCTCCTTGGTGCCAGTGTATTTTAGGCTGGGTGAAGTATGCCAGAAAACACTATCTGGGTCAATGCCAGGGAAGGATTTCACACTTGAGAAGAATTCCTTTGCTTTGTTCTTTAGTCCATCCCGCTATCACTCTTTAAAATTGAAGCTTTTTGCTCATTCCTCCTCCTTAGTCTTGAGGACATTTTAGTGCCTGAGGATGATCTTTAACGCTTGGGCCTTCATCCTTCCCTCCATCCTGATCTTGAAGGATCTTCTTGTCTTGGGCTCGACCATTTCTTCCTTGCCTCCCGCCTTCCCAAGTTGGGTGCATACTAGGTCTTTGTGGAGAATCATCCAACACTTAGTCGTTTCTTTCATCATTTTCCTTCATGGCTTGGGCGCACATGAGACATCATGGAGGAGCTTCAATATGTAACTTTATCTTCTTCCAAATGTTGTCCTGGGGTATTTGTTCCATTGCCTCAAGTCATCATGCTTTGGTCTCGGCGTTCATCCTGCAAAACAAACAAAAAGAAGAGCATCAAAACACTTCATGATATAAAATCTCTTCACTTACCTGATCTCTATGTTATGATCTCCGAGGTTTGATTAGTGTCTGGATCTGGTAGTGTTTATCATTCTTCTCTAGCACAACTTCTGCTTTCATCACTGGTGCATTTAACCTCTGTGAGTTGGGAGGTATACTTTCATCTTCTTGACTTAGTCATTTTATTCAGCTATCCTCTCCATCTTCTTTTAGGAGCTCAATACTTCATCTTGAAGGCACATAAGAAGGCTCTTCCTTAGAAAATTTTTGTGTCTTCATCCATTCCCCCTTTGGCACATTTAAGACCCTTTTAGTTTTTGTTTCCTTCCTTAGAAAATTACACGCCTTGATATCTCTGCCTTAGAAGAATCTTATTTCCTCTGGAAGATTTCATCTATTTCACTCCTGTAAAAATATTCAAAAATTCCTGAGAAAATCCCCCCCTTAGAAAATATCTCATAACCTTATTGTATTCAAGGGGGTACACTTGAAGGGGGTAATTTAATTTTTTTTACACCCTTGAAAAAATATTTTCTACTAAGGTTTACCTACTCCATATTTTCTCACTTCATGGGCGCACTTGAGGGTATCAACTCTCACTTTCTATGAATTAGAAAATCTTTCTTGCACCTTCACAAGCTGGGTGCATTTCATTCCTTGCACTTGCATTTTCAAACACTTAGAAATTTTCCAGCTCCATCTCTTTCTAGGGTGCATTTGAGGTGTCCTTCCAATTTCCAATACTTAGAAAAATTTTCATCTTGAGATATTCCACTTCTTGTGTTGGGCACATTTAGAGGGGGTGGCTTTCATTTTGAACACTTAGAATATTTTCAACTACACTCTACTCCTTGCTAGGCGCATTCAAGTGGTGGAACTTCCACTTTGCAAGACTTAGGAAATTTTTTACTTGCCTCCATCACAACTTGGGTGCATTTAGCACTTTTCCATTCCATTTTTCTTTCCCTATAAGATTTTCAAGCGCTTCCACTACCTTGGGCGCATTTGGGAGTGGCTACTGCCAGTTTCTAACACTTAGAATATTTCTTAGGTCCTTTCATTCAGCTTGGGCGCATTTCACCCCCTGGGCTTCCATTTTGAAACACTTAGAATTTTTTTGAAGCCTCCAGGCATCATGGGCACATTTGCTAGGTCAAGCCTCCACTTTGCTATCGCTTAGAAAACTTTACTCCTCCCTACTCCTTGATGGGCGCATTTAGGAGGGGATTTCCATTTCAACACTTAGCAAAATTTCAAACCCTCTCACCTTGAAGCTTGGGCGCATTTCACAGGTGGTGGAGGAATTTTCATGCCTTAGAATTTTTTCCTTAGCTCCTCTCAAGATAGGGCACATTTGGGGGGTGTAGGTGGAATTTCCCATGCCTTAGACAAAATTTCATGTCCCCAGCCATCATGGGCGCATCTGGGGTGGCCTACAGGAATTCTTTCGGACTTAGACAATTTTTCATCACCCTCTCTTCAGTTTGGGCGCATTTAGAGGGTGAAGGAGGAATTTTCTCTGTCTTAGCAACTTTTGATGTCTCCTCCATGGCCTGGGCGCATTTCAGGGTGTGGCCTGCCAGTTTTAACTTGCATGCTTTAGAATTTCCATCTGACTACTTAGCCAATTTCTCAGCCCGCTTGCCCTGGCTTTTTGTTTTTAGTAACCTTCCTAATTTTCATACTTCTGCAACCCCGATTGACTTGAAATTCGCCTGACATGATCCTCATGGGTTAACTGACCTGTTCACACTGGTGCCTCTTGCTGACTTGCTATTTATAGCCTATTTTAGAAGTGACTTACTATAAATAGTAAGTGCTCAGATTGCCTTCAAATTTTACCAGTGGATTCCTTGAGAGATGCTGATCGCAGTCGGATACATTAGTTTTCGTAGATTCTGGCATTTTACCCCTTATTTTGAGTCCTAAGTTGGAAACCCTAATCTGACTCGCATGCGGCTTAAACGATCTCTGTTTGACCCCGTTCTTGTTGCATGTCGCTTTGTTCGTGATACTGAAGTGTTGGGTGGCTGTTGGAGTGGTCCTGCTAAAAATAGTAAACGTCTGGAAAAGTGACCAATCAGGTGCTGGACGAGTTTTCATGTCACACAGCCTGAGAGATCTCAGAAAACCCAGTAAACTGGACTGCATGCGAGCACTGGCTAAAAATAGTAAGTTCCTGAAAAGTGATAATCTCTACTTGCATGTTACATCATTGCGTAGCTCTCGAAAAAACCATAAAGAATATCCTAACATGCACTGAGAAATCCTGCATGCAAACCCTAAAAATGGCTCCCGAAGTCCGAATTGCTGAAAGTCATGATCTCAACTTGCATGTTATATCATCGCGAAGGTCTTGAAAAACTCAGAAAGAATATCCAGACATGCGTTGAAGACTCCAACATGCAAACCTTAAAAGCAACCTCCGAAGGCAGCACTGCTGAAAGTTATCATCTCATCTTGCATGTTATATCATCGCGAAGGTTTCAAAAAACCCAGAAAGGTTCTCCAGACATGCATTGAAAAATCATACATGCAAACCCCAAAAATGGCTCCTGAAGTCCGAATTGCTAAAAATAGCAAGTTGTCAGATCTCACTCAAATTTTGTAGGTAAGCAGCTCAGAGTGGCCTGAACGCAGTGCAATAGTCAAAATTCAATTAGCCAACTCAAATTGACCTCAAATTAGCCCAAAGAGCAAAAACCCTAATTCACAGACCTAGCCAAAATTTCAATTTAAGCTCAAAGATGGGCACATCCCCGGAAAGATAGACTGAACAGAGAGAGATAGTAGGAAAATCAACCGAAACTAAAGCCAAAAGACCCAAACGGAGCAAAAATTAGGGGGTCCCCATTTTGAATGGGGTGATGTGTGAAAAGGTCACAACAAGACCCAAAATAAAATCCATACTAATGGAGTCCCAAGGTCTATTTGGGATTGGTAAAGGCTGATAAAGACCTGCATTTGTACTCTTTCCCTTAGCATATTGACACACTTTGCAGCTTTCTACAAACTTTATCACATCTGTTTGAATTTTAGGCCAAAAGAAATGAGCACTAAGCTGAGCTAAAGTCTTATCTAGGCCAAAATGACCAGCAAGACTACAACAATGCTTTTATCTAATTAAAGTTTTCCTCATAGAACTCCTTGGTACACATGACTTTGATCCTTTAAAAAGCAATCCATCTTGCAAAATGTAGTCCATCCAAGGTTCTTTATTCCTTATAGTTGGCTATTTACACACCTCATAGGCTTCTTGGAAATCCAAATCAGATTTGTACAACTCCTTAAGAGACTCTATTCCTCCACTTTCTATCTGAATTTCTCTTATGAGTAAGGCTCTCCTACTTAAAGCATCTGCTACCTTATTGGCTTGTCCTTTTTGTGCTTGATAACACAAGTGAAATTTTGCAAATACTCCACCCATTTCATGTGTCTTTGACTTAATTTTGGCTGGCTGGTTATGAACTTCAGCACATGATTATCAATGAAAATAACAAACTCCTTAGGCATCAAATAATGTCTCCACTTCCGTAAGGCTTGAACCAAAGCATAAAACTCAAGATCATAAGCTAAATACCTCTTTTTTGCATCATTTAACTTCTCACTAAAGTATGCAACAGGTCTACCTTCTTGACTTAGGACAGCTCCAATGGCTACCCCACTTGCATCACATTCAACTTGGAAAACCTTGTTCATATCAAGATGTGCTAGTATAGGCTGTTCAGTGATTTTCTTTTTCGAAAACTGAAAATTTCTTTCAGCAACATTAGTCCAAACAAACTTTCTTTTATCCCCTCTTATAGTATCTAAGAGTGCTGCACAAATTCCACTAAAGTTTCTGCTAAATTTCCTATAAAAACTTGCCAAACCATGGAAACCTTTTACCTCATAAGCTATTTTTGGAGTTGGCCAATTGGTTATGGCTTTCACTTTGTCCTTGTCCATCTTTATTCCATCTTTAGAAATCACAAAACCAAGGTACACTAATTCTTCCCTCATGAATAAACACTTATTGATATTAATCAACAATCTTTCTTCTTGCAATCTTTGCATTACCATCTTAAGATGTTTGAGATGTTCTTCCTTGCTTGAGCTATAGATCAATATGCCATCCAAATAAACAATCACAAATTTACCTATGAAGGGCTTTAGAACTTCATTCATTAGTCTCATAAATGTACTTGGAGCATTGGTAAGACCAAATGGCATAACAAGCCACTCATACAACCTGTTGACGTGGTTTTTGTGACCACACCAATTAGCAGAACAAAGTTTCCCAATGGATACTCTATTCTCTCTTGAACAAAGTATTCAGCGTGCTAAGATTGCGAGTGAGATCACGCTTTCAACTCCAAGGTTCTTTTAATGCGAATAGACCCAGTTTGGTTGATGTGTATTTGCTGTGTTCTTACGAGGGGACTTATGTAATTGTTCAGAATGCGTGTAGTAACAACCAATATATGCTTTTGAAAGGGATTTTTATGCGAATGATTTGGCTTTAGAGTGCAAGTTTCCTAAAACTAACCAAAATTATGCGGAATTTGAATGGCTGCAGGGATTTCTATAATCTAAACTCTAATCTAAATGCAAATAGTGTTATGCTCAACTTCAATGAACTTCAACAAACATTGTCTAGCCTCCAGTTGGACAGCTTCAACAAAGTGAGTGCAATCTTCAAAGGATATGAAAGGTGTTCAAATCATGATTCAATAGTGCAACTACCATCACAACGATGCATAACTACACATGAACCTTGATCGAAGTTAAGTGTAAAATGTTCTAGTTGACCACACAAGACGAGCTTACCATCAGCAAGATCGTTAGTGGTATGGATAAAGAAGCTCACTTACATCAAACATAAACATCCATGTCTAACTATTAGCATGAAATTAAATCCTAGTTGAAGTAAAAGGAAGAAGAAACCTCACGAACTAGTCACAACAAAGTTTGAATTCACCATCAATGAAATGCTTTATTATGAATATCCTTTGTGACAATTTCTTACAAAATTCTCAAAGGGAGAATTCCCCTTCTTCAACAATGCAATGAAAAACTATTCTAACTCAAAAATATCTACTCTCTATTTTGCTTCACTAGTTGCCGACTACTCTCTGATTCTGACTATTAGATTACAAATGAGGGGGACTCCCCCTTTTATAGCTGGCCAATCTCAATGGACGGTCCAGATTGAATTACAATGGAGGGCTCAGATCGAGCCACCTCAGCCCTAGATGAGATTTACCCTAAAAACTGCCAGAAGGTGGAGGAGTGGTGTCATAAATGCTCCCAAAAATAGCAGATTCCTCCTTGGCCACCATGAGCAATTAATGCCCACTACCCTTCTAGAAGATTCTCGTCCATGACTCGGATTCCTTTGTTCTTCTCTCTGACCGCATACGCTACGAACCGTGCCAGCACCTCATCCACCTCCTCAGAAATTGATGGAGTAAGATTTAGCTGATACTCCAGGATGGCTACCATCTGTTCATGCTTTTCACAAGATTTCCCCCAAGCTTCAATAGAATCTTGTGTGCTTTGAATGATTGTTGAAAACGTAGAGATGTTTTCAAAATCCAGCTGGGAAAACGTCCTCATTTCAGAAAAGAAAGGCCGCAACCTTGCCTTTAGTCCTTCCGTCTCTACCTCCTCATGAGTTAGCCTTCTTGCGAACAAAGCATCCAACGTGTTGAGGATACCCTCGTGGATATTCCTCATTGCTTTCCTGATCTTAGAGGACTCCATAGCTGCTGTGTCAAAGAAACTCTTTCCAGTGAATGCCGCCGAATGCCACCCACGAAAATCATACCTATCGCCTGCCTGGATCACTCCCTCATTCACCAAAGTCTGCGTGGGCACACGCATCAAAACAGCAAGGCGAGGGATGGTTTTGTCTTGAAAAATATGGGTGTCTCCCCAAGCTTGTTCGACATCACTGAGTCGCGAAAGGATACCAGAGGCACTCTGAAATGCTGAGACAAGATTGGCCATGAATTTCTCCGCCTCAGCATGGACACCATTTATCCATTTGTCTCCTCGTACAACCCTCCTTATTTCCTCAAGTCCACTGATTGGCTCCCTCGATAGCTTAGGCGGAAGTTCTACCACTGGATTCTCCTAGGCTACTGGATGCGCTAAATGTTGCACATATTTGACTAACGCCTTGTGCTCCTTCTTCAATCTCTTGTACTTTCCTTCCTTCTTCACCAGCCTGTCCTTCAACGCCTGGAATGAATTTTCAGCTTCCTCGACCACTTGCATGCCGGAAGGACGCCCTAATTCAACTGTGGTGATCGTGTAGTTTTCTGGCATTGCATCACTTAAACTATAATCTTCTCTTGGAACAGCAATGTGAAGGCTGCGTGAACCTGCCTCATTAGTTTCCATCCTTGTATACTTCCTGGCTCTCTTCCTCTTAGGCGACTTGCTTGTTCTGTTCAGAAGCTCTTCCATTTCAACTGCCAGGTCAGCATCATCATCCTGGTCTCTCCTGATCGCCTGTGAGAGCCAATTGCGTTGAATGTCATAAATGATAAGGGGCTACTCCTCAGTTGCCTCCACTTCACGGGCCTCCTCCCGAGCAATATTCTGCTGAGGCTCAATTATTTCAATGTCTTGATCGCTCTCTTCACGAGCTCCAGCATCTTCCTCTCCGAAGGAAAAATTGAAGTGGGTATCTGTTTCTGTTTCTTCCCCTTCATCTGGTTTATTGGCACCTTCAGGATCATTGACGCTCTGAGTGTCCAATTCCCTAGGCAATGGTTGATTAACCTCCCCAGCCTCTGGCTCTTCATTTCTCTGAGCTCTCTGATCTGCAAACAATGAGACTTCACGCACACTGGAAGAATGAGTCACCAACTGAGTAGACGTTGTGTCCTCTGACCCTTGAGGTTCTGGTGGAACAGGTTCCTCTTGTTGTGGTTGTGGCTCTGGAGGCTGGGCAATTTGCTTCTTTCTCTTTGCCAACACTGGTGGCCTTTTATCACCCATGAGGTCGTATGTGAAAGCAACTGACCTCCTCCTTAGTCTGTGAACACGTTCTTCTACCCAGGCCCTTGTGAAAGTCAAGACGGGAATAGACAAGGTGTCTAAATCCACGATCTCCGGCTTGGCCCAATCTACTGGTGGAATCGGTGTGTTCTTTACTGCTTCATAATCCGGATGAGTTATCCTAGTATCCTCCTCGATTTGATCTGGCACTTGGATCACTTCACATTCCCTGATTAACTTGAGAGGCAGCCTTGAAAACATTCTTTTTCTAATTTCATCCTCACTTCCAGCATTCGCCCAAAAATCTTCCAGGTGGGCCTTGTGTCTCTACTCCACGCCTTGCACTGTTCCTATCCTTCCCCGAGGATCGAAATCCTGCCGGCTGGTATGAAGAGTCAGTTTATAGAATTTCAATTCATCCTCAGCCTCCTTGGCTGCCTGCAACGTGGGGCATTCTTCGAGTGAATTTTCCAACACAATGGGGAAGTGCAAGCCTCCCTTCTTTTTCCTCCTAATGATTTTGTCGTAGGCCACCAATTGCCTAGACAACTCAAGTAGTATCATTCTGTTGGTGGGGTACCTAGGTAGTTTGTAGACATATGAATCGTACCTTGGCAGCCTCAAATAGGTAAACTTCGGGAATTGGACGAACCAAAACCCATATTCTTCTATCAGCATTTGAGCCTCTTCGGATATCCTCTGCTGCAACCTCTACTGAAGGGTTCTTGTAATATACATAGTGAACGCATCATTGACTCTCTTGAAGTCACCCGTGTGCGTGAGGTGCAACTGTCTACAGGACTCGTGAATCTTGAACTGATTGTAACCACAACCGATTGGTTCCTGGTACGCCAACCCTCTATACTTTGTCATTCGAGCAAGCATGTAAACAACATACGGGCTCATGTAAAATGTTCTCGTTCTCTTCAGGCTACGGAATTGTTCATCAATATTATCACTAATCATTTGTGCCCAATTTACTTGCACTTTTCCTTCGAGCACCACACTGATGTAGACGAACATCCATGGCTCAAACACGAATGACTGCGGGCTGTCGTTAACCTTGCTGAGCAGCATAATGATATCGCAATACTCCTGCTTCAGCTCTTCTGAGATTATTTGCTTTGGCAACTTGGCAGCAGGGGGCTTTGGCTTTCGCATCCATGTGGTATTGATTCTCTTCATGCACTTCTCGAAAGAAGTGGCGTACATTTTGTCAGCCTTTGCCTTGGATTTGTACAGCATTCCATCTGTAGCCAGGATCCCAAATGCCTCGCCAATTGCATCAGGAGCGAAGTTAGCCAATATCATACCGTCTGGAGAACTGATAGTCCGATCATCCGAGTTGTAAAAGTTAGCGCATTCCAGAATCAACTCTGGACAACGAACCACCGGTTGGAACCCTGCTGCTGCGTATAATCCACTCTCCACAATATTGCGCGATGCCTCTGTTGGAAGATTTCCACCTTGCCCATACATTCTGCGCATGAAGGCCTCAAGGTTGAAAGGCCTGAGATTGGTGTCCGTCAGGTTTCCGAACTTCGACACGATCTTGGATTTCGGGATGAAGGACTTCTTCAGACCCTTGATGATCGCCTGCCTGGAGGCGTTTTCTTTGCCAGCTTCGTTGTTACCAGCCTTTGCTCTAGCCTTGCTAGTTCCAACAACATCAGCCTTTCGTCCATCAGCCATCTGCAAAACAAGAAGCAAACATCACACTTCAAACTTTTTAAAACAAAAAAATCACGTGAGATGGCTGGCGGATGGAGTTGGCTATGAAAATAAACGTTAGTTTCAGCAACCAACTTCGATTTCAAACCTGGATAATTTAAACTTCGAACTTCAACAACTTGTAGCCAAAAGAAATATTCAACTCTCTGTAAGAAATTAACTCCAACAATCTCAACTTCGGAAAAGGTGTTAAGTTTCAGCAACGTTTAAATTATCAACTTCGAAAATTATACGTCAGCAACTTCGAATATTTAAAATCAGCAAGCTTGCAAGTTATAAATCACCAAGTTTCAAATCAGCTCTTCGACAGTTATAAATCAGCAACTTCGAAGAATTTAAATAGGTTCGAGAGTTTCAAATGAGCAGGTTCAAATCAGCAAGTTTCAATAATTTCCAATCAACTTTTTGAGAATTATAAATCAGCAACTTCGAAAAGTTTTAGCAATCTCAAATCAGCACTTTGAAAGTTATACATCAGCAATTTCTAAGGCTTTAACAATTTTAAATCTGATTTGATTTTAACATTCAGCAACTTTGGAAAATTTCAAGTTCAAGCAATTTCGAGTTCAAGCAACTTCAACCTCCAACACGATTAAATGATTTCAGCTTTTTAATTTTCAACTTCGAAAACATTTCAACTTTCAGCAAAATATTGAATCTCAGCAACTTTGAGTACTTACCTCAGCAACTTGGAGAAATAAAAATGCTTAACACTTCAAACTTTATTTCGAATCGCAGCAACTTCGAGAAATTCAACTCTCAGCAACTTCGCAAACTTCGAGAAATTCAAGCCTCAACAATTTCAATCTCTTGAAAAATCGACTTCACACTTCACACTTTCAACAACTCTCAAATCGAAAATATTAAATCTCACAACTCAACTCACCAGCATAAATCTCAGCTTCGAATCTTGTGAGATGAGAATGAAAATCCTCAGAGTTTTATAGCCAAAAGCCGATGCTAATTTTAGCAGATGCCATTTATTCCCTTCATCACGACTGACGCATTTGCTAAAATTAAAAGGGAATATTCCAGTCGTCTTGCAGTTATGACAATTTGCTATTTAGGGAGATTCTTTCCTCGATTTAAATTTAAAACTTCCCTCCCGACTGCCAGTTACCTCGAGTAATTTCGAGAAAATCATTTTTACTCCGATTTGAAATAATCTCAACTGCCTTTTTAAAATGGCACATTTAATTTATTAAAATTTAATTTTAAATGCCATTTTAATTTATTTCTCCAAAATTCGATATTAACACTTTAAATTGGCTAGGCGTAATTTTATTTTCCATCCATAATTAACACCGAAATAAATTCCCCATGTTTAAAATCGTCCGATCTTTAAAATTTCATGTGTTAAAATTAAAGGGGGAATTTAAAATTTGACTTAGGAAAATAATCAAATTAATTAAATTAATTAAATTAATTAATTTCTCCGTCTTAGGCAAATTTTGAAATTAATCGCCTGGAGAAATTTTTATATCTTCCAAACGCCTTTTCTTGATTTTTATTATTAACGTATTTTGATTTTACCTCTTGGGCGCAATTTGAAGGGGGAACTTTTAACCTTTCAACGTTTAATATTTATCTATTCCCCCTTTTAAACCAAGGCGTATATATTAAAATCAACGCCATTTAATTTTTACTCTCATATCGAAATTGTCTTGGGCTTAGGCGTATTTGAGAGTTGCCTTTTCATTAAAACACTTAGAAGAATTTTAGAGTTTCAAAGACTTCTCCAAAGTTGGGCGCATCTAGGGTGGGTAGCTTTCATTTCAAGCACTCAACGTTTTAATGAACTCTCCTCTTCAGGCGCATATCACAGGTCAAGCTTCCAATTTATCATAGGCGCATGTGTTGAGTTTCAGATTTCAAATGCTTTATAGAATTCTCCTTCTTAAGGCGCAAATAACCCATAGAGCCCTCAGTTTTATCATGGGCGCATATGGGAGGTGGGACTTTCATCCTTAACACAGGCGAATTTTCAAACTCTTAAGGCGCAAATGATGGGTCTTACTTTTAGTTTGATCACCTTGGGCACACCTCATATGTGCAATTTTCAATTGGGGGCGCATTCTAGCTATAGAGCTTTTAATTTCATCAAGGGCGCATATGACACTAGCAACTTCCATTCTGAAGAGGGGCGCATTTTGACCCATGGACGTCCAGTTTCCTGCCTTAGAAAAATTTAGAGACTCTTTGCAAAGTGGGGCGCATTTGGATTCTTGTACCTTCAATCTTGCCATGGGCGCAAATCATAACTTGAGTTTTTAGTTTCACCCTAGGCGCATATGATATATCCTCAGCCTAAGGCGCAAAACATAGGTTAAACTTTCAATTTTGAATACTTAGTGAAACTCCTGAGCCTCCTCCAAGTCTAGGTGCATTTCATATAAGCAACCTCCAGTTTACATCTTGGGCGCATATGATGTGTGGTACTTTTAATTTCGGGACTTAGAAAAACTTCTAACATGTTTTCTCTCAAGGGCGCATTTGGATGGGTCCACTTTCAATTGATGGCGCATTCTACACATGGAGCATTCAATTTAACACTTAGCAACTTTTTCTATCCAACACCAAGGGCGCATTTAGACCCCTCTAAGTCAAGGCGCATTTGAGGGTGCATGCTTCAAGTTTGTCACTTAGTGAATTTTTTCATCGTCCGTTCTCCTCTTGAAGGCGCATATGGCATGTTGAGCATCCAATTTTAATGCCTTAGAAGCTTTTATTATCCCTCTTCAAAGTGAGGCGCATTTTACTTGTGTAACTTCCAATTCCAACACTTAGTGAAATTTCAAGCCCAAGGGCGCCCTTGACCCATGCTACTTCCATTTTCGACACTTAGTCAATTTCCTGCCTCTCTTCAGCTTCTCAAGGTGGACTTCAATGTTGGATTCCAAATTTTATCCGTTTTAGTGAATTTTATGCCTTCTGCCAAATTAAGTTGATTTTCCTCTGTCAACCCTAATTCGCCCTAAGTTTCTATTTTTAGAAAGTTCTCTGAATTTTGCGTTGTCAACTGAATTTTGACCTTGGAAAGCCCGATTTTTGTCCTATTCCGAATCTCAACTGAATTGTGCTGTTGACGCCCGATGCCTATTTGTACCTGCTATTTTTAGCAACCTGCTAAAAATAGAAATTTCTCAGGAAGTTTCCAAATTTCATGTGTTGAATGCCTGAAGCTTGGCGATCGTAACTGGATGCTGTTTTTGCTTGACTGCCCTGTTCTGCCCTTGATTTTAGGAAACCCTAATTTCTCTGTCTTGGCCTGCTAAAAATAGCAAATGCTTGATTTCTCATCTTCTGTGACTCCGTTTGTCTTGAAATTCGCGCCAAAGATCCCTCATCACCTGTTTGACTTGTACCTGCTGAGAATTGGTGTTGACCTGCTTCTAAGGTGACTTACTATTTATAGAAAGTGCTCGTTTCTGAGACTTCCCTATCTTCGTTTGAGTTGAAATTTGGACAGTGTGATCCTTGTTGATGAACTTACCCGTTTGCGTTGGCGCCTGAGATCAACTTTCTATTTATAGCCTTCGTCTGAAACACCTTACTAAAAATAGCAAGTTCTCTAATTGCCTTCAAATTTTGCCAGCAGACTATCCGAAGGATACTGACCATGATGGATACTTCAGTTTTGAGCACCTTGCTGTCTGATTCCTCATTTTTTTAGCCCTGAAGCTCGAAACCCTAATTTTATGCATGTTGCTTAGATGAGCTCCGTTTGACCTCGTTTCAGTTGTATGATGATCAGTTCACAATTTTGAAGTGCTGAGCAGTTGCCTAAGTGGTACCTACTAAAAATAGAAAGTGGCCGAAAAAGTGGCCAACCAGCTGCTGGATGATTTTGTATGTCACATTGCCTAGAAAATCTTGAAAAACCCAGAAAAACCCAGAAAAACCCAAAAAAATCTCCAACATGCAAGCACTGGCTAAAAATAGTAAGTTTCTGAAAAGTGATTGGTTACACTTGCATGTTACACCATCGCAAAGCTCTTTGAAAACCCAGAACGAATATGCCGACATGCGCTGAAAAATTCTGCATGCAAACCCTAATATCGGCCTCCGAAGGCTGAATCTTGAAAGTTGTTATCCTGCTTTGCATGTCATATCACTGCGAAGGTTTCGAAAAACCCAGAAAGAATCTCCGGACATGCATCAGAAAATATAACCTGTAGACCATGGAATCTGCTCTGGAAGTTGGACTGCTAAAAATAGCAAGTCGTCCGTTTTTGCTCGAATTTTGTCGGAAATGAACTTGAAGTGTCCAGAATGCAATGAAGTTGTCCAAATGAAAATCTCGAGGAAATCAACCCTAAACTGACACTTACTAAAAATAGAATGCTGGCAGAACTTGGTGAAAATTTAGGGGTTACTTGCTAAAAGTATCGTGATAGCACTGTTAGGCTCAAAAGTCGATCAACCAGCTCAATTTGACCCCGAAATGACCTAAAGATGTGAAACCCTAATTTTAGACCTGGCCAATTTTCGCGTTCAAGCTTGTTGACGGGAGCGTCCCGGGAGAGAAGAAAGCAGAAAAGGAAGCAGAAAGAGAAACAAAACCAAAGCCAAAAGACCAAAATGGAGCAAAAATTTATGGGTCCCCATTTTGAATGGGGCGATGTGTGAAAAAGTCACAACACAACCCCTCATTAGTCTTAAAGACGGTTTTCCATTCATCTCCTTCCCTTACCCTTGTTTGATGATAACCACTCTTGAGGTCAATCTTAGAAAAATACTTAGATCCGCACAAACAATCAAGAAAATCATCTATTCTTGGAATAGGGAACCTATACCTGATGGTCATCTTGTTTATTGCTCTTGAATCTGTGCACATCCTCCAATCTCCTTCTTTCTTTGGCACCAATACCATTGGTACTGCACATGGGATAAGACTTTATTTTATCAAACCTTTGTCCAATAGTTCTTGCACTTGCTTCTTTATCTTTGCATTTTCTTGTGGAGTCATCTTGTAGGCAGCTTTGTTTGGTAAACTTGCACCAGGTATTAAGTCAATATGATGACTAATACTTCTAATAGCTGGCAGCTCATTGGGCAACTCATTCACCACTATATCAGCATACTCTTCCAACATGGTTTGGATCTTTTGAGGCAGCTCATTCAACTTGGTTGCTGTCATAACAGTTCTAGGTCTGACTGCTAGTGCAAAACCCATATTTTCCTCTTTCATTGCATTCAAAAATTCCTTTTCACTCACCATCAAGACACTAGGACTAGCCACTTTTCCATCTTCTTCTTTCAAAGGCAGCAAGGTATGCTTTCTCCCATAGTTGGAAAACTCGACTTGAAATATACCGAGCCAAATTTTTTCAAATTTTTTGCAATGCGATTACAAACAACATGCACCTATTAGGGTTAGCAAATAACTAAACAATGCAGAATTCAACTCTAACCAAGAATGTACACCAGGATCCCGAGATGGGCAAGGTGTTAGCACGTGGTCAGAGGATCTCAATGCAATGCACAAACTGAAATAACCCTAACCAAGAATGCGCCAGATGATGGGGTGCATATGGTCAGAGGATCTTATGCATTTCAGAAAAAACAACTCTAACCAAGAATGTGTCCAAGGTGGACGATCAAATGGTCAGAGGATCCCTATCTATTACAATACTGAAAGTAACTCAACACCAAGTATGTGCTACTCAATCCAGGATGGAGATGAGGCGACCATATGGCGGAGACATATGATATTACAATGCAATTCAAATAAACAGGCGGCAAGCCAGCCTCTTCCACTTATTCAGTGGGCAATTACAAGCATGAGATTAGCAAGAATAAGAAAGATGCTGATAGTACTACTGTTCAGCTTACAATATAAGAGATTTATCTATTAAGCACAAGATAAGAGTGTTCACAATGTTGCAACAATGTATAATGCTATCCTTAATGCTCTCAATGTCTCTCCTTCCAAAACCTAACTCAAATGATGGATTCTATGCAAGCTGTCATGACAGAACAATGACTGAAATTACTCAACCAGCAACACTGAAACTCAATGAAAAGCTCATAACTCACTCATTTCTCACTCAAACTGCATGAAATCTGATGCAAAGTACTCCTATAATGAAGGTGCCCAAGATGATAACATAAAACAGAACCTAAATGCAGATATTTATTTTTTTTGCACGAATTCCAATGACACCCCAAAAGGTACGGCTGCAAGGAGGGGCGATTTTGACTTATAAAATTGGAGACTTCGTTAAAAATTCCCAAACTTCACAGAAAGAGGCGCCCTTGCCTAGCAAATGCATGGGTAAACTACCTAGAACCAGAATAAAATCACCCAAAGACTTATGAGACAAAACACCAATCTGCAACACAAAACTAGCAACTCCAGATTTTTGATTATTTTGCAAATATAAGGATTACAATGAAAAGATAACAGCTACAATGCAAACTCACTACAAAATCACTCAAAAACAAGCAAACCTCTCCACTAGGTGCTATCTCTCAAGCACGAAGTTGAGCCAAGCTAGGAGGCATTCATTCTTCGAAGTAGTCCAACACCATTTCGGCAGCATAACATTACTCAAGATATCCGATAATGCAAATGAAGACCAAGACCTCCTTTTATAACTTTGTGAAGACTCTCCAGAAGCTTCTAGAAACCCTGCTTTTCAAATTTGAAATAACTCCTTTTCCCTCCAAAGATGGCGTCCCCATTTCCAAGGTCAATTTGACTTTTAATTTAAGAATAATCTCCTCAATAAGATAGGCGTCCCTTTTTCCAAGCATTGTTTTTGCCTTTTAAAAAATATTAAATCATTTACATGAGGCACCACCCATAAAGACCACCTTTTAAAACAACTTAAGTTCAATCACTAGGCTAAGGGGGGGTGTCAACAGCAAAATATAACATTAGAACATGACTTTATTAAAATAATTCGAACTTATCTCTCCAATTGTGCCCCAAAGCCAAAGTTGAGCAATCGAACTGAACATACTGAAGTAGAAGGCCAACTGTGCCAAAACCAACAGGACCACTGCCAGAAATAGAATTTACTAAAAATAGTAAATTCATGAAAGTGCTTAGAATGCCAAGAAAAACACATCACCGCGAAACTCACGAAAAACCCAGAAGGAATCCGCAGTTCAATCACCAATCCGCGAGCAAAAGAAACCACCAACCATGAAACCCTAATTTTCACCCCGAGTAGCCTACAGGTCTCCAAAATAGGCCAACGAATAACAAAAAAGATCATGCTCGAGAAGGGGACATTACACGACTCACCAAAAGACTCGTGAAGGCCAAAATTTTTGAGTTTTTAAAAATTCAGCAAAACCTCGGGAACTTAAAAAATTGCTAAAATCACATTAGAAACACATTGTTTTTTGCAAATTTCAATGACAACATTTTACACCTTCCTCTTCCCTAATTTAGTCAAATCTAGGGAAGAGGTAGATGCTCTAGTCCTACAAGTACACGGTGCTGGTGGCGTTTCGGTTGGCATGGAAGGTTGTGGCTGAGGCTCGACCACCATCCTGGAAATATCTAGCTCTACCTCTGGCAATGACTCCTCCTCATCCTCAGGAATGTCCTCCAACCCTACATCTCTTGTTGCACCCACATCCTCCATTGCCTGTCTCTCGAAATCAAGAATTTCATATGTGGTAAACAATGGAGTTGCTCATGTTTCCCTATCCAATCATTGCATGGATCTATCTCATCCAAATCAATAGGATCCAGTGTTTTGTCCTCTATTCTTTTGGTGCTTAATGGAAGGTTGTATTGCACAAACACAAGGTCATTGAGGTGTTTTTCAGCTAATTTTTTCCTCTTTTTTGTGTGAATGGCCTCAAACAAGTTCCAATTCTGCTCACAATTAGATGCACTACAAGGCTGACATAGTATACATAGGGAAATTTTTTGTAGCTGTTTGGTATTTCCACCCCAATTTTTCCACCAAACCTCTACAAAATAAATAAATTGAAGACTTAGAAAACAAAGTCAAACTCAAAACACATTTTATCAAACTATAAGATGCATGTGAAATAAACTTAAAAGACTCCCAATTTTATACCTAGTGGCTGAGTGGTTCTTCCTCGAATAGCCAACTCTGAAGAAAAGAGATTACCCCTTCCTTCCCTGTAAAGATCCAACTCTTGGACGATGAGGTCTCTCACCTCAACGTTGGGCTTCATCCTCTGAATGCATGTCGTGAGCCCCACCTCTCCATTGGGATCGTAGAAGCTGTCTAAGAAGAAAAAATGGGGTTGAGGAAGTACCTTGCTGCATGGATGGGTTGGTGGAGTTGATTGTTCCACCTCCTATCAACAATCTCCCATATGGGATCAAATTTGAGGTTGTCCCCTACGTAATAACTTTTGATAGCCTCTTTAGCCCTATCCATGGCCTCATAAATATATCCCATTGGGTTTTGATCCCCATCTACTAAGTGGAGGACTCTAACCAAGGGCTTCGACACCTACATTACAAATACAAAAAGACTAAAGTTACAAATTTATAACGAAATGTTGTACCCAAACCAAATTTTTTGCTTCATCAAGGCATTTTGCATTTAAAAGTCTAAACCTTGTTAAAATGTTGTAAAACACTATTTTGGGCAATATCAAGCATGGAGTTTTCGTCAATATTTTGTCAGTCAAAGTCAGTTTTATTGATCAGAGCCTGAAGCAGAGACTCAGAATGGAGCTTTTCACGATGGAGGAGCATCTCACGACGACATTTCATATTGCACATGATGATTTTAATGATCGAAAACAGAGTTTTAATGGTCAATTTATGAAGATTTTTCAAAGGAAAAGTCAGAAAGTGCAAGTATAGCCCAGGGGCGCCCAGCTTGTTGAAGGTCAAGATCTTGTTTAAAATGTTCAAGCATTCAGTCAATCTCTTCAAAATTAGTCTGGCTATTCGTTGAGCTATCCAGCAAAGCTTTTCGAGACCCACAGCTCCGGCAAACAGCGACAGAAGTTGAAATCCCTAAATTGCCAGATGTGAGAAATTTGTCATTTTCAGGCAAAAGCGCGCCTCTAGCCTGAGGGCGCCCATCTTAAAGGGGGTAAATCTTGGCATGTCCGATGGCGAATACAGTCAATTTGTTCACAACTAGTCTGCTTATCCAACGAGATATCAGACGTAGTTATCCGAGTTTCAGAATCCCGGCAGCAGTCGTCTAAAGATCAGCTTAAAATGGAGTTTTCACGTTTCTGAGCTTCTCCGTTTGTTCCCAGTGCAAGTACAGCCCAGGGGCGCTGGTTTAAAGGACCCTCCAAATGGCGAAATTTGCAGACAGAGTCTTCCTAACATCAGTAATACTCTAGCCTAGCTCCGCAACGCACCATTCTGCTTGTCAATCCGACGTTCCAGGTGGTCATGGCAGAGGTTCCACCAAGCACGTAATTTCACGGGCGGACCAACATACGATTTTCAGTGTATTTTCACAGTCTATAGGCGCCTAGCCTTTAGACCTCTCAGATGATCCCGTTCGCGTTCGAAGTCTTCACGGTTATTGAGCGTAATCATTTTATCTATCCAACGAGCCTAGCCGTCAGCCTTCGGGATTTGGCAAACGCTCGTACGTGCGAGGTCTTTGGTGTAATACTACAAAGTGTTGATATTCGGAAAATGGCTAAAGTTTGGAGCGGTAATTTTAAATAAAATACGCACTGGAGTTTTTGAGGTCTTAGAAGCAGTTTTCTTGCCTCGTCACCTCCAGAGACTTCTCTTGTAGGCCCTTTTGGCTGTCCGTTAAAACAGATAGTGCTTGAATTGGATCATCCCAGCTCTAGATATCAGAGGTCAAAGTAGGGTATTCTGATAAAAGTTCAACTTTTGTCAAAATGACACCAGTGCAACCAAGAGCCAGGGGCGCTTTTACTTTTGAAGCCCTAAACACAGCTTTCAGGTGTCGTGCATACAGTCGTTGGATGCGGAATATCTCCAGACATGCAGTGAGATTCGTTTCCTGTCAGCAGGGTTCACCATTCACCATCGGCAGCCGTTTGAAGTGTCAGATGGCAGTTTAGGAAAATGGCTAAGTCTGGAACCCGTAAAGCAATTTAATCAGGGGTGCCTAATTTTTCAAGGGGTTAAACGATGGATTTTGCAGTAGTGTCTCCCAGCAGACATTTCTTCCTTGTTTAGTAGGCTTTCCGATGAATATCTCAGATCAGTCTCAGCATCACCCGGTCATCCGGAAATCAGTGTCGAAGTTGGCCAGTCGTAACAGTGCTATCAGCTATAAAATAGGGAGTTAGTAAAAAGTGAAGTATCTTGAGCAAATGGACACCTATATGCTCAAGAGATGACTTTTTGGAATCGTTGAAGCTCGACGATGAATCTCAGAGCTTCACTCGGGTTGTCAACTGAAGTTCAAAATATACTTATTTATAAATGGCGATTTTCTATTTTTGGCGCCCTTGCATGATAATAAATATTTTATTATTATTTTCAAACTTGAACTTCCAGTCAGTGGCAGTGCAACTGAAAGGCAACCAATTAGAGGATTTCTATTCTTGTTAGGGTTTTGAGTTCTTGTAGTTATCAAATTGGTGCGAATTTCTTCTTATTTAACATGGCGCCATCTTCATTATTTTTCACAGAGCTTTCAAAAGGAAATTCGTATTTCTCAAGAGCAAATTTAATCTTAAGAGAAATTCGTGATTTCCAAAGGCAAATTCATTATCTTCAAAGGAAATCAAAGTTTATTAATTTCAAAGCAAGCTTCAAAAGATAAATTCGTATTTCTTCAAAAGAGAAGGGCGCATATCTTCAAAGCAAATTCATCCAAAATAATTCGCAAATTCCTCAAAGGCGTATCTTAACTCTTCAGAGGTTTAAGGCGTTCTCAATAAAATTCGCAATTCCTCAAAGATCTAGGTGCATTTGCAACTCCAAAGCAATTCGCAATATTCCTTGATTCTCAGAGGCGTATCCATTTTCATATTCAAAGGCGTATTCATAAATTCAATAAAATTCGCAAGTTCTTCAGAAGATCAAAGGAAAATTTCATATTCAAAGCGAATTTCATATTCAAGGCGAATTTCAAAAATCAAAGGCGAATCCTCAAATTCAAATTAAATTCATATTTTCTTCAAAGGAAATTCGAATTTCTTCATAACAAAAGGCGAAAATTTCAAGAGGAAAAATTCGTGGTTTCTCAAAACAAGGCGAATTCTTCCAGTTCAAAGGAAAAATCTACATCAATTTCCAGGGGCGATTTTACCTAACATATCTTTTTGCAGATCAAAGTTCACAAATTGTCAGCAATTCAAACAAATCTAAGGCGATTTTCACAGAAGAAGGCATCATAAAAACGTCTTTTTCATCCTTTGATCTCAGATTTCTCACAAAATACAAATTGCATGTTCCTGAAATTGGCGAATCTGGCAAGTCTCAGTATCTGGATCATTTTCATATAATTCCCTCGAGTTAGAAACGTGCGTTTGATTTTTCATGAATTTTTAACTTCAGAACATTCGTTCTTGAGTTATTAATTTTCTCAAGTGAAAAGTCTTTGTACGATCGAGTAGAAGTTGAATTTTCGCAAAACTGACGTTCTGGGTGGTCTTAAGATCCTTTTCTGGACAAAACCCATATCTCGGATTTTTCGCTGAAAATAATTCTTTGAAAGGCTATTTTTAACTCTCGCAGGCTATTTTTAGATTCCAAAAATCTTGTCAGAACATAGTCAAGTTCACAGTCAACAGGCTAATTTTTCAGAATGCAGTTCACTCAGCTCGAATACAGGACCAAAACCGTCCTTACTCATGATTTTCGCAGGTTGGTTGAGACAGACCTTCACAAAGTATTGCGAGAAGTGTGCTAGACCCATTAAGATCAGAAGTTCAATCATTCAGAATATTGAACAATCTGGTTTACTAGAGACCGCTTCCATACCTATCTCCATTCACTGTGTTGAGTTTGTGATGGCTTGCATTAAGCATTACAATCCTACTACTCGTGAGATAACGTCAGTTGACGGACGGGTCATTTGCAGTCTCAAACCTTTGGACATCGAAAGGAGTTTTGGCATTCCTCAGCACCAGAGCAGTTTGGTTATTTCTATGGAGCAGTGTGAGCAGGCATTTGATGCTGATGTGGATAAGTGTCAGAAAAAGATGGCAGAAAGATGGTTAAAACAAGCAAAAAACAGATTGCCAAACAATGTGGGTCGTGGTGAGTACAAGGATGAGTACGCGATTCTAATCACATTCTTGAATCGTGTCTCAGGTCAAGCACATGCTAATATTTTCCAGCCTTGGATGTATTACATTATTGGTCGTATCATTTCTGGGCAGGAGCATTATGACTGGGCATCCTTCATCAGCGACATTCTCCACAAACAGATCACCGGTTTCATGGTTGCTCATGAGTTTCACATGTGTTCCTATCTCGTATACTTGACCGCTTATCAGGGTCAGTTTCGAGGACTAAACACCGTGGGCATCCTCAGTGTTCAGAAAGTCTATCAGTATTATGATCAGCTTGAGTTCACCAGAGCTGAACGTCATTTCAAACGTGTTCACGAGAGGCTTTCTTGACTTACACAGTGAGGAATTTGGACCGGGAATTGCACGTTCGTATCTCGGCAGTTGCTAGGGTAGCGATGGATGGATGGGCAGATTGGTTTATTCAGTTCCCAACATACACCTACATCCGAGTATACGGCTTCACAGGAAATCCTGCTATGCTTCCACGTTATCCTTCGGATAAGACAGTCTTTTAGGAGTTCCTAAGACAGATGCACGATGTTCATCGTCTTCTACGCCGCAGGCACAGGCCATCACTTAACTTTCCTTTTTAGTTTGGAATGTATTGGTGCAAGTCGGCAATTGATGCCAAGATCGCAGGACAGGAGCTTGAGAAATATCATCTTAAGTATCTCGTCGAAGCACGTGCCTATGACCTTTCAGGTCATTATACAGCTCGCCTTGCTGTAGGTATATATCACGAGCCTTCTATGGAGGATTACTGGGCAAATTGCGTAGATGACTTCGAGGTTCGCAGACGTAGTTACGGCCGCTTCTCTCTCTCACAGATTTCTATTTTCTTGTCAGAAGATGTGGGAGGTTTATCAGATGATGAGGGAGAGGTTCTTCCTCAGTTTTTCAGAGAACAGGTCGATACACAACCATTGCCAGCAGTCGATTGGTCCGCCAAGGAATATGCAACGGTCAAAGAGAGGTCAAGTAGAGTCATTCAGAAGAGTATACTTTACCTCGACAGCAAGAAGACAAGGAGGGTAGGTGTTCCTAGAGCAGAGCCGCCAGTAGTGGTGAATCCTTCGCTACCTTCCTCGTCAAAACCTAAACAAAAGAAGAGGAGTAATCTTCTCAAGAAAGTACAAGCGCCAAACAGTTCAAAGGGCAAGGCGCTTGCCACTGTTACACATACGGAGCCTGATAGACATCCGGTTACAGAGCCAGTTCAGAGGTCAGTTTAGAGCCCGCCAGTACCTGAGGTTCAGCCTCAAGTTCCTACACCAGTTTCAGAGCCGTCACCTACCCCAATTCACATTGAATTGGATTTAGACTCTCCACCTCGCAGTGGGTCTTCTACACATTTGCTCTCATCAGTACCTCCTGTCACTAGTGCAGACCCTTCTAGTAGCATTAGCCGAGACCAATCTTGGATCGAAGCTCAGCTAGGAAGGAAGAGTAGGCAGCCATCTTATGTTCTCAATCATTCTGATTTTGATGACATTTACCAGGATGCGCCAGATAAGAAAGTCAAGAATATGGTTCACGTAGAGAGAAACATTGACATGGAGATTGTCATTGAGACTGTCGTACCTCCACAGGGGAAGAACTTGGCTGAATTGGAATCTCAGGATTTTGAAGTTATCACAGTCAACCTTGGTCGTAGCACACGCCAGACTCAGGTTGATCTTCTACAAGTTGCTACGGACAGTGCCAGGGATAGAATACTAAAGGACAGAGAAGATAAGGCAGCCCTCAAGGCTGAAATCAGACAGCTTCATCAGTATATTTCTAGCCTTGTACATAGACCCGATGCCATTAACACACTCCCACCAATGCTTGAGCCTCCAGTAGAGCAAAGTCAGCTCAATCACTTAGTTGCATATGGCAAGCGTTTGGAGGAATGGGAGGAGGAGTTCGTTGCTAGAGGCCGTGCTATGCTTACAGAGTTATATCAGTTGCAGTACAATGCACGAGAGCTCCGTATTCGTCTTCAAGATGAGGAACGGGATTTGGCAATTTGTAAACCCCGGGATGAGATTATGATTGCTCATCTGAGTGTGGCTTATGATGCAGTCACAGATGCAGAGGACAGAGAAGCTATCTACTCTTTGAAGACACAATTGGTTTTCATGGTAAAGATAGAGGATAGTTTAGCATTAGAGTTGGCTGAGAGTAGAGAGCACGTTACTAGTGCACTTCGGTTTGTGAGGACTCTAGTATCTCGCTTACTGTGCCGTTACCAGATCGAGGGTGGTGCCTACGTGGAGCTTGCTGATGTTCAGACATAACTCCAGGCACTCATTCATACCATTTTCAGTGGGGAGACCGTTGGCTGTAAGGTTACTCAGCTTACAGTCATGTCAGCATTGTTCGACAAAGCAACGAGGTGTAGGGGCAGACTTCAGTCTCAGATCACAGCTGGTGAGGATATGCTGCATCAACATAATATTCTTCGTCAGAGTCTCATAGCTCCAGATAGTGATGCAATTAACAATCTCGTTGAGGGATTGATTGCTCGAGATCACACATAGTAAACTTCAGTTCCCACCTCTCAGGATAGACATTACACACACGAGTTGAACTTGGAGTTACCCTTTCCAGTTAACTCGATGTTGTCATCACATGCATATCTATTCTGAGATTTGCCTTATTCACTTAGAGTTTTAATTAGGGTTTTTCGTTAACTGATGGTAGTCTTCCAGTTAACTTGCTTTCAATAAGGACGTGCATGCTCGCACAATTGTCCATTTTTAGATTAGATGTTTCGGTTAACTTATGGTAGTTTCCCAGTTGACTGTATAGTTTACTTCATTAGGGCTTAGTAGCAAGACTTGCATGCATTGCAAGAACTGTAGATGACACAAGGTGATTTTAGGGTTCCCTACACCTTGATGTATATAAATAAGAGCTTATGCTCATTTGTAAATAACTTTTGCTTGAGAGAGAAATATATGCTGCGCCTACCTTGCCCTCAATATTGCTCTTTTGGTATTTGTTCATGTGTCTTCACTATTGCGATTAATTGTTATGCCACATAGGGTTTCAAGAGATTGTAATGGTGGATTCTTTCCATAGTTTAGATAAATCTGTTTCGTGCATATTTACCATTGAGATCAATTGTTATGCCACATAGGGTTTCAAGAGATTGAGATGATAAATCTGTTTTATGTAAATTTACCATTGTGATCAATCGTTATGCCACATAGGGTTTTGAGAAATTACGGTGATAAATCTATTTTGTGAATCTTTATCATTATAATCAAGGGTTATGCCACATAGGATTTCGTGAGATTGTGGTGATAAAGCTGTTTTGTGAGTCTTTACTGTTATGATCGAGTGTTATGCCACATAGGGTTCCATAAGATTGTCTTGGTAAATTCTCAAATCTGTTTTGTGCCCAATAAGCTTGTTTAGATTGAGATGATAGTTGCGCCACCTTGCCTTCAAGTAGAGAATCTAAACTCGTTTATCGTCAGTTAGTCAAACCTTGCTCCATTTCCTCTTGCTCTGTTTTTCCTGAGGAGATTGGATAGAATTAAATTTAAGTTGGTTAGTAGATCTGCAAAACCGGAGAAAACTCGGCTGCAACGTATAGGTTCTTTCAAGAGAGCCTTGTGCCTCTACAGCTGAAACAAAAAGACAGGACATAGTTTAGCTTATTTTCCTTTGCAAGTATTTTTGTCAAAGCACAACGAGGGAGCTTCCCCTCCTAATTTGAAGAGCACTCATTGCGTAGTGTACATAGGCTGTTCATAACAACTTTTACTCCAGAGGTGTTAGTTGTTACGCCAACACAAAAGACCTAAATTTTAAAAAAAATATTGAATATTCAACTTGAGACTTGAATTTAAAAATTAAAAACAAAGTTTTGAAATTTTACCTTCACGATCTCTGTAGCTCTTTGTGCAAACAGGTTGTTGAAGCCTATTCTTGAAACTCTATCTCCTTCAGGCTTCTTTGAATATGTGGAGTCCACCCATGCTTGACTCACAAACATTTGTTTTAAAGCAGTCAAAGAACCCAAAATGCTTTGCAATGTTAGGAAAACCATTGCAAACCTTGTGGCACCCGATCTCACCAACTCTTTCCCTTGCGTATGATCTCTCATCAAACTAAGAATCCAAGGGTGATTGTAGATAAATTTTGTGATGCTCCTTTCATCATCTACAATTGGTGCCACCCAATCAAGTTTTCTTATGTCCTCCAAACGAAGGTCAAGGCAATGTGCCGCACATGGGGACCAAAAGAGTGTAGGATGTCTATCCTGTTGTACCCAAAACCAAAATTTTTGCTTCACTAAGGCATTTTGCTTAATTGAGTCTTAATCTTGTTAAAGTGTTGTCAAATGGTCGTTTTTGGGGTTTTCAAATATGGAGTTGGTGTCAGTACTATGTCAGTCTGTTGCCGAAGAGATTTAAGAAAAGTGAAAATTTGAAAGAAAAACATCAAAATTTTCTATCTCTGGAGAAGGGAGCACATTCTGAAATAGGCACCCTATCTTTTAGGGGCCCAAATCCTGTTTTTAGGGTTT